>DWJN01007164.1:0-10169 GCA_018248895.1 Carystus phorcus | reverse complement strand
TCCCGTACCGGGAATCGAACCCGAGCCTCCTGGGTGAAAGCCAGGTATCCTAGCCACTAGACCATACGGGATGTGATAGAAGTGTAGAAAATATTGTAGATATTGTACAAAATTATTTGTGAATCTAAGTTGATAGTCTTTATTTCACGCTACTATTAATAAACAAAATGACAATGTAATTATCTTTCTGTCTTGTCTACGGCTTTATAACATAGTTAAGTTCCAAAAAAATCCACAAGATTTATGTACTGAGTCGGAAATTTTATTTCTGTCACATTTCGATACATAATATAGTAGTTAATATATGGGTAACGTCTACGTCAACTCGGTTGCCTGCTTACGGCAAAAAAATAAACGACTATTAACTAAGTGACTGTTCAATCGTATAACGTATAGAAACAAAACAACTGTTAAATATTTTGAAGCATACCACAATATATTGGATGTAAACTGCACCTAAATCAATTGAGCCGTTTCGAAGGTTGGCGTGTATAACAAAGACAAATATTCAAAATTCTAACAATCATTGTTTTAAGTTATAAATGAAGGTATTCAATAATAGATTTTCTTATATACCTTCTGTATACGCCCAGCGTTCACTTCCAATTTAATATACCTATTATACTTAAAGAGATAATGTAAATGTGCCACGGAATAATTTTATTAAAATGTCGGGTGTCGCCATCTGATCCTTACTGACCTAACTATAGTATCTAAGGTTTGCGTTACCGACACTTTCAAAGTTCAAAGTTCGCCCCATATCCAACACAGTGGGAACGGCTTTACCTAATTGTTTGATCAATGAAGTGTCTTTGCTTCATGAATGTTGAAACATTCTGATCTTGTTTATCTACAACACCATATTGAATGATATTGGAAGATTTTAACTAAAATTTTTAATACGGAGATTATTTTTTGCGTCGTTCCTACATAATTACAACAGAATAAACAATAAGCTTAATAGATGCAGCGTGTTTCGGAGAACTTAGTGTATAATATAGACTTAGTTAATGTGTGAAGAAAATTTATAGCAGATGCACGAGGTGATTTATTCGCTAATGGGCGATGTTCATTAAATCCATCAATGTATCCTTTTGCATATTTATGTCCACTATAATTCTTAATTCATAGTTTCGTGCGTTTTTGACTATCCTTTCTCTAAAGATCCTCACTCAACGGCTGAAATTAATGATATATCCACAACCCTAGATTTAAATCATGGTTGATCTATAATCGACAATGTAGCAAAAGATGAACCAGTTCCTATATCCTAATCGACAGATATCGGCCATTGCTTTGGTTCGCAGCGGGGCAAAAAAAATGACGAGATTAAATTTGTGTAGTCGTCGTGTATGTCTTTGTCTTTGTTTGTTTGTTTGTTGTATGTGTACCTATGTTATTGTCTTTGTGTGTAACAAACATACAACTGGTGTGGGGCTATGAGTGTGTAGCGTTATTTATTTATTTATTAAGGCTCTCCAACAACATTTCACAATTTCTTCTTATAGCTACTAATAACTGACAATGTATTAATGCAGTGTGAGCATGTCACTTACTAGTGCACGACATTCAACAGAAATAACAATTTAAATTTATGCATATACATATTATTAGGTGTTACTTTCAAAATTTTATACAATTACAATACAATAAAATTATAAATATTGTTGAAATTGATTATATACCGCATTAAAAAGTATAAAATTATTTGTTCAAATAAATAAAATTATTTATTATTATTAAATGTAAAAAAGTATAAACTTGTATTGAGAAGGATTAAACAATTATATGTGATGATGTCGACTATTTTTAGACGTTGATGGACGTTATTGCGATTTGTTTTGAATAAATACATTTTTCGCAACACTTCAAGCTGCGTTTTATTGACATTTCCATAAATAACGTGAGTTAATGTTGTTTTAGTAAACTGATACTTTGCTGATTCCCAGGTGACTATAGTTGTATAATAAATAAAACATCGCCACATTAATATATCTTTTTAAACAACCTTGAACTGTAGATATTTTAGAAATAATATTCTTAATAAAATAATTACCGCCAGTTTCTGAAAGGCTTGTCAAAATTTCGTTCATTTTCATGCATATTAACGTGAAAGTTCTATGAAGTCAATTCGAGTTTCTGAAACGTTGATTAGCGAATAATTTCTGAATAATCATGCTTTCTGCAACCTAATTGACGTTTGACCATCGATTTGACAGGGAATTTCTTAATTTTTTCGTTGATTAGACTTTCAGAAACCGGCCGTTAGTGTGATACAATTTTCGTTTCAAATTTTATGATAGAAATGGTTTTTTTATGTTAATTATACAATAGTATATTTAACTCAAATACCAGTTTTGATTGGCATCTTGTATTAAAGTGGTAATGAATAATGAAAGGCTTTTAAAAGAAAATATAATAATAACATGGGGCGATTTAATAAGAACAGACCATTGAAAACCGTTAAGTAATCACATTTACTTTTAACCTTCCGTTGATATTTAATCTACTCCTCGCCGACACTGGTGAGATTAAGAAAAAAAAGAGTAAAATTTATTTTTATAAAAAATATTGTGTTAAAAAACTCTTAACAATTTTTTTGTTAATTTATATTATGATGTTGTTTATAAAATATTTTCTTTGTTTACCTACTTTATTAACAGATACGACAACTTAAAAGAATAATGCGTCTAATTTATTATCTACTGGCTCTCGACAATATTCGTGTTTTTTAATTTCAGTTAATATGCTGAGGAACACTAAGTTCTTAATATATGTTCAAATCTTACGTAACCATGTTTTGGGATTGGAATACCTAGTACCTGTAATAAGTCTGTGACTAGAATCTGTGAGCACGCATAAGTTAGCTCGAGCTATTAATAACTGCTCCATTTACGTCACGTGATCATTCGATTGAACGTAAATTTCCTATAACGTATCTGTTTTAAAATGTCTAACAGATCTGTAATTTCGACCAAACACTATTCAGAGATATGGGTGCAGTATAATACACATATATGAGAACACGTTATAAATTCATTTTTCTAATACATTGATCTTTATAGCTCACAGACGAACTTTACAGAATGCAAATCCCTCGGTTTGTATAAAGATCAAAAAACACTATCATGTTTCAGGGTGTCATAAACTAGGTATTTACTTGTTTGTTAAATTTAATTGGAATTCTTTAATTTTTTTTGGGAGGATGTTTTTTACTTTCATTGGATAAGAAAAATCTGAACTGGCATATCTACTATATTCCTAAGATTTAATATTTCATCTAATTATAGTTATTACCTAGTTAATTGGACTCTCAATTTATCTACGCATAATATTTTCTATACTAAAACTTTAAAATGTACTGCTTACTTAAAGTTATTGCAATAAGTATAGTTAGGTCAGTACGATTCACGAAGAATACACTTGATCTATGCTCTTGACTCGCAAATCTTCAAAGGGTAACGTTTCCCTTCATAAAAATTAAGCCCTAAAATTAGAAAAAAGTACGAACAAGGTTTATACTATTTGTTTGGTTTCGTGCTTAAATTCTTTAAGGTGAAAATGGGTAGATAACTATGTTTTTTTGTGACTAAAGTATTAACATTCCCGAAATAACCTCGCCCAGAGAAAAAAAATAGTTTATTATACTTTTTTTTAGAACGCAAATTAAGCTAAAAATATTTAACTATCATAATAATACAAATAGATATTATAGTAATAAATATCGGAATAATATTTTGGAAGCTTAAAATAAATTGACTGATAATTTTCATACAAGCTTATCCTTTTGGCATTGATTCCGGAAATAAAAGCTTATTAAACGTTGAGGACTTGCTATGTTTCCGTTGTTAAAATGTACTCAACCATTACAAAACGATATAGTCTGACAAAAAGTAATGAAAACTTTAATAATTATGATTTTGACCGATTTTGATTTCATGGAATTACCTAACGAACCACACCGGACACACCCTGGTCTTTGTTGCCGATGAGTAACCGGCCAATAAAGAGGAGAGAAGAAATAAAAAAGTCCTGTCTCTTAAGTTTCCAGGCGGAACACAAGTCTTCGTACTTCTTCTTTTTACTTCGTTTGGCGGTCGACTCGAACAAGATAACGGTAGCTAGTCGACGAGCTTCACACAATAATAATCATGATTTTCTGCACGTCAACTGGAGATCAGTTTTTTGTTATTGTTATGTAGTTCAAGAATGTTCCTTTAAATTGGTAATTTTTGTTAGTCTTCGTAAACTAAATTTTTGGTCATAAATGTGCTTATCAATTGTTATCCAGAAGTTTGTATAAAAAATACAAATGAACTAATCATGTAACATAACAATTGGACCCTGTTAAGCAGAAAAGATCCAGCATTTTTGTAATTTTGAGTAAATCTACCTTTTTGAAAATCGGAGGTGTCATGAAACATAACATGTACATTTTTTAAAGTACCTAATATAATAGCGCCTTTTCATTGGAAGAATTTCTGTCATTCCTAATAAACTCGATTAGTAGATTGTGTACCTACCTATGTAATTCGATTTCATATAATATGTTGACTGGATCTTTTCTGCTTAACAGGGTCCAATTTATTCATGGTTTTATAATTTAAAAGTGATTTTTGGGTATATCCATGCAAATAAATAAAATAGGTGTGTCAGATTGTAATATTAAAATAACCGATTTTTCTTAAATGTATGTGTACATACACGATACATATATCAAAATAACAATTTTATGTTTTGTCTGTCTGTCTTTCTGTCTATCTATCTTGTTCCTGCTAATCCCTGGAACGGTTGGACCAATTTTGACGGGGCTTTCACTGACAGATAGATGTAATAAGGAGTAACTTAGGCTACTTTTATTTCAGAATTATTAGTTATCGTAAGATTTGCGAACTAAGAGATAACGTTTTGGTAAATTGCACACGGACTACGTCGCTAACACAGCTAGTCTATACTTCTATACTAATAATATAAAACTGAAGAGTTTGTTTGTTTGAACGGGCTAATCTCATGAAATACTGAACCGATTCGAAAAATTCTTTAAGTGTAAGATAGTCCATTTATGGAGGAAGGCTAAAGGCTATATAACATCACGCTAAGATAAACAGGAGAGGAGCAGCAATAAAAAATATTGTGGAAACGGTAAAATTTACAACTTTCCTTGCGTGCGCTGAAAAATCATGTATTACAATATTGTTCCCCTTTAAAAGGTCTTTATAAAAGTCCGCGACAGCATATGTCTAGTTTTTAGTGGGTTAACCACTATAACCATTTTTATGTTTATCAAAATAGTTCTAAAATAATAATTTATATGGCAAAACAACGTCTGCTGGGATCAGCTAGTTTTAATATATATTTGAACGGGGATATAGTAAAATACACTTCAAATTTGGGTAGTTTTCTTCGAAGCATCTCGTATATTATATTTATATGTTTAACGGACTGGCCACAGCTATTTTTTTTAACACGTATTCCGATATTTTAAAGGAAAGAACAACTATAACTGAAACCCATTAACATAAAACAACGCAAAATTGTGCAAGCATGTTTCGTTTCTTTTAAGACGAGCGTAAAAACGATAAATAAATTTTGTTGTTTATTTTTCTTTGAATGTTTCAGTTCTTGAAATAAAGAGTATAGTTCTTTATACACTCAGTAGAAGATATTCTCCGGTGTTCTGATAAAAATAGATTTAAAGCTTGAGCTCAGTATCAGTGCTATACTATTTACAGCTAGTTTTTAGAGATTAATTTTTTTGTAACTAGCTGACAAACTATGGCTAGAGAGCCAGTGTTTTCTTTCTTCTTTTGTTTTTCGGCCGACATCATGTCAATAATGACATGGCTTGTCCACTTTGTCAGCTATGTACATAAAAGGGGTGAGTAGCCATCGCCAACTTGGATATCACTGTTGCGTTGCCGTTTGTTGCTGTTAACGAAGGGAGTGGAGTTACGGTTTCGTACCAAGAGAAGGGGTTAAAGGTTAGGCCCAGCCCCATCTATAGGAGTGCTTGACGCACCAAATTGATGGTGTGGGCCTAAGATGGGAAGATATTTTCTAAGAATTAAAAATACAAAATTATATCAACGCCGACTTAAATATTTTAAATGCATATTACAGTGCCTAGAGGGCTATAGTTACGAGGAGCAAGAGTTATTTATTTTATTCCATTCCACTTTAAATCCATACAGTAGTACAATAAATTGCAAATAAATAAAATAAAGCAATTAGGCAGGTTAACATGGGCCCAGTAGGGCACAGTGAAACTAGGAGAGAGAACGTTATATTTTTATTCATCACATTAGGTTTTTCATCATCTACATTTAATTTCCATCATATATTTATTTATATTATTTATAACTACATGTGTACATTACGTAACTGATTGCCAACAGACAAGGAAGAAAAAAGTACCGTCTCTCAAGCTCAAAGAAAAAACACGATGTCTTATTCGGCGCCTAGCTTAGCCACATGGAGGGTAGTATTTAGTCATATGGTTACCCTATATGTAGCAGCTGGCGCTATTTGTTTGCATTTTGCTAATACGCAGGTTATTAAAATTTTTGACCCAGTTTATGAGTTCATGCCCACTTGGCGATTACTAGATTACTTTCAATTCACCACCTGTTAATGAAATTCAAACACAATATAGATTTTTTTCATTAATAAACTCACAAACATTTTGGTTCTACTCATATGCCTTATTCCACCATTGTTTCTAAAAGTGTCTCTCTAAAGAGTTAAAAAACAATTGAAAAAAAACTCTATACTTTTAAATATACATACTATTGCCTATACAAATAATTGAATAAATAATATTCAGTTATTCATCTACACTAATTTAAAAGTTTGTTAATTTATCGCTTATAGCTTATGACTGTCTTTACATGGTATTGGAGGCTTGCTTTGAAAGTTTAAACATCCATTATACGTAGAGAGAATCGTGCGCTATTCTTCAGTGTGTAAGTTTTTATTGGACATGTCAAAAATCTTGTACGGTTTTGACGTGACGTATTCTTTCAAGCCGTCTTCATTTTTGAACGTGTTAAAAAAATCTCTGCTCTAATAGTTTCGTGTTTTCATAGACAAGTTAAATTCGTCGACATAAAGAAAAGAAAATAAATGGTTAAAATAATCTTAAATTAATAGGGAATTGCAGATTCAAGCAAGAGCATCATAACTAGTTAAGCAGGCTTCATGATGTTTTTACACGTCTATATATTAATACGTGAAGCAAAAACTTTGGACCCCTTTTTACGAAAATTGCGCGGACGGAGGGGTATGAAATTTGGCCCACTTATAGTTTATATGTAGGAGAAGTGCAGAACGCTAAAATTTTTTTATAATATGCACTAGAAGGCTAGAAGGATATGAAATTAATAAAAATAAACAAACAAGAAACATTTATGGGCCGGCTTCTGTCGCCTTTTCTGATCCCTGGGCTACCGGCATGGGATTATAGTCTATATTCTACGGCACCTAAAATTTAAATTACAATAGCACTGATAATTATGCAATCATATTGTTCTGAAATTGAATTCCAAGTGCCAGCTATCCGTTATCACAATGCGCAGTTTTAATCCACGTCTGAGTTGTTTAAATGTTTACTAGTGTTTATTCACTCACTCACACGTCCAGTGGTACTAGGGTTGCCACCTTTTCTTTGTAATTAAAGTACATTGTTTATTATAGATAACAAATGTGCGTAGTGTAACAAAACAAGTATAAAATCTTAAAGATACCTTCCTTTATTTCACGCTCATATATTTGTCAACACTAGCTAATAATACTGATACTTAAATAACTTATGTAACAGAAATACAGCAGCAAGACCACGGCAAATAGTTCAGATCGACTCCTGCAAAAGAACTGACTCTGTTCAAGTGATTCCTCCCCACCCGAGCACATTCCGACAACTCACTCGCCACAACAGCGCCATCTTGGCAACGAGTCATTTATTCCAATAGATACACTCCTAATGTAAATTCAAACTATTAAACAAATGATTTGCTAAATATCTCACAAAGAATTAGTTCTATAAGATTCTAAGAAAATGGCGGTGTAAAATATATAATTGATCAAATTGAGTAATTGCAAATTATTTGTTTAGTATCTTACAAAGAATTAGTCCATAAGATTTTAACAGATGGCGGAGTACGTCTGCTAAATTGAGTATGTAAACCTTAGTCAAGTAACGCGTGGCCGGGTCTGTTAGATTATATTGTTCAGAACAACGTCTGCTGGGTCAATTAGTAAAATATAAAATACAAATACCTGAAACGAACAATACTTTATTATAAAGTGCGAGTGGCAACCCTAAATGTAACAGATGCTTTAAGATGTGTGTCAAATAAAAAACGTTTGGTCTATAATGAATGTAAGAGTTTCGTAGTCTGAATGAATAATAACGATTTAATTACTGTTACTGTAATTTAAAAAACAAACTTGTCTCTGCTCTCATGTTAACGACATAATCTATCGAATTAAACGCACTTATGTTAATGAATATAATAAATTTAAGGATTAGGAAATGCTGACAATAATGAAGATGTGTCAGAATTAATTGAAAATCAATACTGTAAATTTAAAGCTCATGTCAAAAGTTTACTATTTTAAAGACAAAAAATCTTGTCGACTTAAATGCTTGTCAAAAGTCATATCGACTTTGATATACTGTAACATATAATTTTATCTTATATACAGCTTCAATTGGGTATTTGAAAAGTTTTTAAAACCTATTTAATATTATTTTGTACAAGATAAAGGACCTGCAAGAAAAATATATTTCTGGTATGTAGCCTTAAAAATTCAAATTATAAATTCATTATTTTAATAACCCGCCAAAACGGTACTATGAGCAATATTGCTTCTGCCTTCGGCGACGTCACACGCAAGTAAAATAGTAAATAAAGTCATATTGGTGGACTGATGTTTACTTGTATGTGGCGTCATCGTGGACCCGACGCAATCCGGACTGTTTTGTCTCACGTGACCTACCTCTAAGAAAAACCTATTTCAAATGATGTATTTTGGATGAACTAAGTCATTTTCAAAATAATTAACTGCAGAACGTTTAAATAACTCAAAATGTACAGTGATATAAAAGCGCTTTATTTTTAATACTGTGTCAAGCATAATATTTACTATTATGACAAATATCTCTCTTATTTACATTATTATCCTTATCCCTTAAGAACATATATAATCTTATTACCTAAAAAGTACCTTGAAAATTAATTCAGGATAAATATACTAGGTTCAAATATTAATTAAATCCGTTTTTGCGTAATGTTCTGGTGCTACAAGTAATTAAGTAACAAGTAACTGAAACAAAACAATATTTACCGATTTAAACATCTCAATTAACAGAAACATTTAAATCTTTTGTGTTTTTTGTATATTTCGCGAAGTAGCGAGTGTAATAATATTTTATTTGACGACCCGTGTGGCGCAATGGTCACCATACCGGACCGCCATTCGAAAGGTCCTGGGTTCGATTCCCAGCTAAGGCAGAAATTTGAATGATGAATTTCTGTTCTCAGTCTGGGTGTGTGTAATTGTCTTTCTGAGTTGTCCATGGCACCCTTGACACGGGGTATCCTACTGTGGGGCTATGAGTGTGTGGCGTTATTTATTTATCTAAATTTATAAGCTTTCAGTGTCATTTTGTAGTTATCATTTGAAGTAAGTAAGTTCACAAATAATTTTAATATACATTACATAATAATACATTAACCTTTACCATACCAAAATTCAATATTTTGACGGAAGTTCAGAAGCGATAAATTTTATAGCGCGTCCACAAGATGTCGCCTTCATAGTTATAGCTACATATTGCTATAACATCGCATTTTACGGCTATCTGCTCGATTTTATAGGCCATTACATTAATCCGAGAGTAAAATCGCGTCATAACTCGTTGCTGCTATCAAATATCAATGTACTAATATAATTAAGTGGGCTTAGAAAATATTGCACCTGTTTTGAAAGGAATATTTGAGATAGCTGACCTTACTTTATTTATTATTAATCATGTGCACGACAAAAAATGTAAAATAAAATCTTTTTTAATATAAAGCGGTTGTGAACCTATGTTACAAGTTCCGCTTCCGGTGTCCCGCTAGACTATTGTTAATCCGAAATTAATCTAAAATGTTGTAACTAAGTTG
>DWJN01007163.1:0-10170 GCA_018248895.1 Carystus phorcus | reverse complement strand
TTTTGTTTCAACTCGAAATAAACCTTATTTCACGTATTTAAAGATAGCCGCGGGGTATGGGGGGAGGGGGGGATTCAAGTCTAGGGAGCACCAGGGTTTCATTGCACACGGGCGCTACATGAGCTAGAACCGCTACTGAGTATATCATAATTATTCGCGATTCGTTCGGGATGTCGAATGTACGATTGTCGGCTGCAGCGATTACTGGGTGCCGCCTTCCTCTCGCTGTGCATCAAACCGAAGTCACGTGACGGAACACTTATGTGGGACCCACAGATCCGCTTCGTAGGATATTTCTTTTATTAATTATAAATGAATGCTATGTATGTATATATATGTCGGAGTTGTGGGACGACGATCGTGGCGAGACCGTCGCGTGGACACTAGTAGTATCCTAGTCAGTGGACTCGTCTACGTTCGGGTGTAATCGGCGCGTGCGGTTGCGGACTTGCGGAGTCGTGTCGTACTTATGAAAGCGGAGTGAGCATATAATATTATTATATAACATTCATGTTTGATTCGCGATAATTAACAAGATATTGTTTTAAATTGTATGGTGTAAAGGGCTATTATAATGTTAATAAAATGGTCAAAATAACTAACATGTTAAAATTGTTAAGGATTAATATCGTACTCGTCTAAATAGCTTTCAAAATAAAACATTATAGGTGACCATTTTTTAAACATCAAAATCGTTCTAGTAAGCTATCCTTAAAAGATAGACATGCCATCGCGGACTGTATGTAGGCATTAAGTTATACCTACCCTTTGTACTTATGTTAAAAGGTGACATAAATAAATAAATTAATTAATGTATACTTATAAATAAGGAACATTTCCATCATACGTTATTTTGCTGTATATTAAAGTGTTAAGACACCGCCTGCTGCTGCAGCGTCTTTCATGAAACCTCCCAGTAAGCTTGAATTTTTCCAACATCTTCAACGATAATCATCTAATTGATACAAACACCTTCCTGTTGAATCACTCCATCCATTAGTAAAAACCGTAAGAAAATCCGTTCGGTAGTTTTTAAGATTAACGCGTTCAGTCGACATCCGTCCACACCGACCGCTCCACCAACGATGGTTTGTACTGACTCTGTCACTTAACATATTTGATATCTGTATTTTTTACTTATCGATCAATAATTTTAATCTAGTGATAATTATTTCTTGAGTACCTATTCCAAGATATAATCATAAAAGATAAATAATATAATGGATACGAGATATCCTCATCCGACAAGTGTCTATAATATAATATATGTAATATAGTACTAGCTGTGCCGGCGCGCGTTGCGTACGCATGCAAAAAGAAAATCGTCTTCAAAAAGGATTAAATAATTTTTGCTTATGTTATAAAATAGTACAAACAATCAATACAGAAGTGACTACCGCAATCGTAAGACATTTGCTGTATTTTTTTGAAGAGTTCCATTATCTGTTTCCGAAATTAATTATCAGATCTTCACTAAATTAAATTAGGACCAGTCCGGAAGCTTACATTACATGTAATAAGCTTTATGTTTGTAATTTTACATCGACAAATAAGAAATTCGTAACCTAATACGCGTCATTGAATTCAAGTAAATACGTATTATCAATATCATACCCATATACATATGTATATCATTATCATACTCAAAAACTACACAGGCACAAGCTTTCGAATAAAAACAGAATCATCCAAATCGGTACACCCAGAAAAAGTTATTGACTACACACATAAAAAATTACAGACGACTATTTGATAACTTCTTTCTTTTTTTGAAGTCAGGTGGATCACCTGTATTTATTTATATGCACCAAATATCGACTTTGTAAACATTCCGTTCTATAACGGACGTACAAAACTCCAAAAATACATATGGCACCCTTAGTAATATAAGGGCACAACATAGCATTAAACACAACATAACATTAGTATAAATGGGTTATATTTTTACAATATTATAATATTTTTACAATATAACCCATTTATGCCAAAAATTCAAATATAAAATTTTTTGTGCCCTTATATTACTAAGGGTGCGATATTCCTTTCCTTTTTAATATAACGTAAATTAGCTCAGTCTTCTTGTATTACAAAATGAACGCGTAATTTGACACATGACATGACAGCGTTGTAACACCTACATCCTCTCATCCTGTCACCGATATGTAAGATACACAGACAGACTGTGTGTATGTAAACATTATCACAGCAGATTACGTCATCATCAAATATTGAACCATTCACACATATTTTATTTTCATTTACTGCAACTATCTGCCCATGAAAGGAATTTAAAACATATTCTCGTTCAGAAAATTATATTCTGTTCTGATATGAGAGAACGACTGCACGTGGGCATTGACTTTTGAGAAAATAAAAAGAGAACTCTATGCTTAAAGGCAGTTTGTTCTTTCTAAAATTATCTATCACGTTATATTCGTCAAATCACTGTTATACCTAAAGCTACTTCAAAAAGATCTTTATGCACAAATTTCATCATTAAGATGATTAGCATTATATTAGTAGTAGGTAGTAGATTAGTAAAAAACATTTATAGATGTTTTGATAAAGTTCACTGGTTACGTCAACACTCCGTTACAACAATTCTGCACCTCGATTAGGTCCGACCGTGAACGAACCCGCCGACGTGACTTATAGATTCACAATGGAAGGCAATTAGCAGCACGAGCTAAGACATAGATGTTTACACACGCAGAAGGCCTTCTGGCAGGTTCGCGGAACCACGAGCGCGAGGTCGGCGGCTAATTCACGTGTCGCACGAAACCGTTGCACGAGGACTACCGTTGGAGCGACAACAACGCGTTCACATTCAACCGGCGACAGTACATCCACCATACTGAGAGCGCACAGTAAATGTATCAGCAGACGTCACACGAGTGCCGCCGCGCCGGCTAGAGACAGATGTTATAGTGTAAGACACAACTTAACACATATATATAACAACATTCACAAACACCGCTCTGTTGGCAGGTAAACTAGGTAATGGAGCGCAACATTTCCAATAAATTAATGAGACCTTGTGTCATCTGACCTGTTTGATATCGTGTAATGTTGAAGGCCAGATGTGATTAGCTTCTGAAAACAATCACAACTATACATACACAAGTGATGACCGCGCCCTTAAAATATGGTTTTCAAGCAATTTATAAATAAATTAGTTGACCCAGCAGATGTTGTTCTGCAACGATATAACCTAACAGACCCCGGCCACGCGTTGCTGTGACTAGGTTTACAAGGTTTAGGTTAAGGTTTTCAATTAAACAGACTTACTCCGCCATCTGTTAAAATCTTATGGAACTAACTCTTTGTAAGATATTAAACATAATTTGCAATTATTCAATTTTGTCAATTACTTATCTTACATCGCCATCTGTTAGAATCTTATGGAACTAATTCTTTATGAGATATTAAACAAATAATTAGCAATAAAATAATATTGCGACTATAAATTAAGATGTAACCTATCCTATCTTTTAAGTTGGATCAAATTGGACAATATGTACTAAATTTGATTAAAATCAGTTAAGTAGTTTAGGAGTCCATAGCGGGCAAACACCGTGACACGTACTTTATTTTTCCGTTGGAAGACATGGATACTAACGATAGAAAATTGTCGTGGTACAATCAAATTTAGACTATCGCTTGTTACAGTACCTTGCATGGCAGGCCTATGGAACATCAAATGCCTAATTTTCCCGAGCTATGTGCAGCAGGCACTAGGAGAGAAAGCAAGCAGGATAGCAGTCAAGCATTTATGTTTATATAAAAAAGCACTTATTTTTTATATAAAAAAAGCTATAATACGAAACTAATCCCCCATTTTTCAGATATTTGGCAGTCGACACGTGCTAGATATGCACTTTGGAAATACATATTGTTTAACATTATCATTTAACAAATATCTGACAAGGTGAATAGAATGAAGCGAGTTAGAGGCCGCGCCGGGGCCGGACCAGCGGCCAACACTTCCACCCGACCGTCGTCGCGGCGCCCGAAACTATCGACGGCGACGCGGCCGCGCTACTTTCACCCGAGGACTATTTCAAACTAAAATTACTAGAAAACAGAATGAGATCGCTTAATTTCAATCGAGAACCATGAGCAGCCACCCTACTACAGTACGTTGCTACATTTTGAAGTAATGTTTCTAAGTAGATATCCGTTTACACAAAAGTTAAAACTGTCATTTAATTCAGTCAGCTGCAGTGGAGATAATCGCAGGTGGTAGATTAGTTAAATGAGTAAACAAAGAAGCATGAGGTCTCGTCACGACCTTCGTCGCTCAAAAGAACCGTACTCCGCGCTCGGAGGAGCTAAATCATCCATCCGACCTTGAATGGTTCCGGATTTCAATAAAAATGCTACCGATCATTATTTTAATTTTCAGTTTCTCGATCGATCGAACATTCGAGACTTAATTACGAGCAATAAATCCTCCTCGATCTCCGAACAGTTATTCGTCAGTGGAAATGTCAGCCTTGATACGGTTTGCCGTGTCGTTCTGCATAAATTAAGAGCCGGTCTTACCGGCCGTCTGAAGATGTAACGCTATCTGCATTGAATGATCGTAGCGTAGTTTTATTCAATTCAACAATTGGAAGTAGAATCTATTACGGACGTAATAAATAACAAAGGCCAATATTATAGCAGAAGCACCAACTGCAATTTAGTTGAGCGAAGCAAACATGGTTTTGCAATAAAAAAACTAATTGCGGCTGCAGTAAGTCGAATAGCGCGTATCGTGCGTACTGCGTAGTGCGTGTTTCTAACGCGGTACAACCACATCACGAGAAACCTTCTGGTCACGATGAGGTCACATTCAAACGCAATCTTTTTGTGTAAAAAATAAGCGATAATTATATTAAATGCATGCTAATCGATGGATTGGACACAGTTGACCGTCGCAGGTCACCGGGACTGATTAGCGCCCCCATTATAATCCGTTTCGCAAGTTTGGTTTGCAATACGGAGAAAGGAAATCAAGATATTAATGTCGTTGCAATTTTTATTTCCAAAAAAGATACATGTGAATTTTCATGGTCGACGAGTGCGGTGCGGAGCAAATCCTGGGGAGGATCAAGTCGGGTTGAAATAATATAGTATGTTGAAAACCAAGGCAAGGTCGTCTCACGGATGCCGTTGCGACAGGCCGACGATATAATTACCAGCACGCTCTCGGCCGCGACGTGATGAAACCAAACCGCGAACCTGAGGACAGCCAACACGAGCGGCTCTCATTGTTTCTGGACTATCTCTAAACATGTATACTGTCATAAACGTTTAGCATTATAGATGTGCTTTCCATTTTTATTTTGGACGTCGATAATTGAAAATCGAATCAAGGTAACAGCAATCCATGTGACTTCATGTGCACTTGTATTTCATGTGCAGAGGCTAACTTGAGAAGAATCTTATTTTTGACACAATATTGAAATAGTGTACAACGAACAAAAAAATCGACGAAGAAAGAAGCAAGTTGTACATGACTGTATAGTTTAATAACACTACTACAAATAACTACTACAAATAACGGGGTTCAAAAAACACAAAATGTGGCCCAGAATGAAAGGCCGCCCTTGAATGGTATTAACTGGGAAGTATCTGCCAATATTTACAACTCAAGTAGGAAGCAGTAGATGTGAGATAATTGTAGCGCATCATTGTGTGCGACGCCGCGTAAGTTATTAATCTGTGGACGATGTCGATGAGCACATGTGACGTCACGCGAAGGCAGTGGTCACGGTGGTCAGTGTTCCGAGGCGGGGTCAAGGCCCTCGCGATCACACGTACACAGCCAGCGATACGGGCGGTACAGGCTCGGAGCTAAAGGTTGCATTCCGACACTGGCTCGCTACAGCGTGTCGCCAGTCGCTACACGACGCCAGGTGTATTATAGATGGAAACGATCTCGTATTAACAACTGACACGCCCGCGGCCCCCACGTTCCCATCGGATGCCAATTTACTTTTAATTTTCGCGCTAAATCGATTCGGGAGTGGTATTTAGGTAAAATGGACTTAGTGAATGAAATATTATTTTCCGACTCAGTAGTCGTATGGCTCAAAAAACTAAAAAAAATCGTGCGGATTGCATTGTCCCAAAAACAGCAAATTTGAAGATGCAATCAGATTTTCATGGTTATTGTTGAAAACAGAAATAGAACAGAAACAGCAAAGTCATTTTAATTACAGTCGCGTGTCACATTTTAAGCAATATGAAATATGGCTACAATTTACAAAAGAACGAAGGAATGCCAATGTTTTGTCAATGGACAAAAGATAAAACCGACTTCAATTAAACGCGGCGCATTAAATATTCCGATTCCGAAGTCCTGTAGAACAGTAGCCGAAGTAAATGCGCATTATTAGGGATAATTCAAAAACAACTTGTTAGATGTGGCTCAAATTTAAATGGTACCACATGCATGACAACCATCAGCTTTCGAATAGGAAAAGGATAATTCAAATCGGTATTTATAGTAAAAAGTTATAAAGTGACCTACACACAAAAATACATTCGATTTGAGAAGCACCTCCTTTTTTTTAAACTCGGTTACAAAATATGTATCGTGAGAACATCAAAGATACCTGTAACTACAAGGTCCGATCAAAAGATAACTTAATTCTATATTCGTGTCGACGTAGCAGGTCAGTTGCAGATACAATAAGAGAACCCACAATATAAATACTGTAAGCAACCAGGCACTAGGGTACCCGGCTGCAACAACGTAAAGATGGCGCACACACTGACGGGTACCTCGGTCCTTACATTAGCCAGCTTCAGGTGTCTTGCCTGTGTTGGATACATGTCAGTACACACCCCGTCACACGCACACACAGTTACAATTATATCCGAGCGTAATGCACTCACTTGCGTTGTTAGGAATTTTGAGTCCCGCGCTCGGAGGTACCTACTAGTATATCATTATGAACAATTGTTTTCTTTTTGTTTCGCGTTCATTCAAAAGGCTGTTCACCTCGCCCGGTACAGTAATTTGATTTGTGAATTCATATTTTGTGACAAATAGTTATAGTAAGTAATCCAAAGTTCCCATTCAATTGTCAATGGACAAGTTTAATCTTATCTATAAACTCGATCTAATGATTGTCAAATGCGATTATATCGTTTAACGTCTTATATAACAGAAACGTGTTACAGTACTTACAACGATCACACAAGTTTGGCGCTTCCCTCGTGGTCGGTAACGCATCTGTAACACTGTGGCAACTTTGCTCACTTACCAACTGACGGCCCGTCAATACCTTTGAAAATGGTTAAGTTAAACAAGACCTTCCAAATGATATCATTTATAAAACAAAACATGTAAAATGGCCGGTGGTGTCGACTCTGACCACCGCGGCTAGGGCAACAGATTACTTTCTACGATACAGAGAGAAATCTAGGTCGACTGCTATTATTATCGTACAGAACCGCGTTCTGATTCTTTCCAAACCTTTCCAACTGTTAAGTGTAGCGCGTGGCTCGTCAATGTGAGCGGTCCTCGAAGATGACCTGATGGATTCGGACCAGTTATGACATAATTCAGTTTATCTATTTAACTACACTCCTATGTTCGTTTTTTCCAACAAATGAACACCACAACCCCTAAATTAGGAACAAAGACCGAAGTTAAACCGATAGCAGTGGCTTCGAGCAGAGACCGGTGAGCACGCAGTGGTTTTTCCGACGATAGCTTACGTCACTGTCGGAGCTGGATGATTGACTCATTGGACTGCGCAACACCAACACTTCTCGGAAGAGACGAGCTTCGTATCAGAGTCATTACGACGACCACTGACTCAGCGGGACAGGTCAATTAGCGGCTATAATGAGGTGCAGGTACATTTTCATTTTTTTTTCTGTATTTATTTTCACAAATAGTCTAATACTGGACGTCACCGTGTCACGTCATGAATATTGAATTGGAAAGAAGAAGAAAAATATGATCCAATTAGTGAGACCATTCCCGAAACAGAAATGTTGCGAGCTCGATTAGGAAATCGACAGGGCAGGTGCCTTAACGGGTCATATTTTCATCTGTGCTGCGCTGAAGCAGCCAACAGATTGTCACCCATATTAAAAGTTATATTACTCTTTCTAACAACAACGTCTCAAGATTGCCGAAAAAAAAACAGAGATATCAGTTAACACCGCGAGTGATGTATACACCGCGAGTTGTCTGTGTGCGGGAGTCGTGTTATGGAATTGCTTTTGATATCAACACGGAGGACGTTAAAGTGCCGCTCCGACAATCCGATCGACAACTACTTTCGAAATTAGTAGCACCTTTCTTACAATCCATCGGACGGTGATTATTCCAGATCGGTCGCGTGTAGTAACTGTTATTACGAGAAAGAAACGGCGAAAGAGTAGCAGTAGCAAACACATCGACACACGTTCTACTGTTGCGCTAAAACATAATATCACCTCCAAGCTCCAAACATGTTATGTCGGTGCATCGCGATCGCTCCGGTGGCAAGCGACGCGTCCAGTTTAAAAATAACCAATCTAGTCGGCTCACGCACTCGGTATCCACTGGCGCTAGCGACGGTTTAATGTGAAATAAGTCGTCCAGGATCTCGCACGGCACATCTGTCCCCATAACACTGCCCAGACCTTGGGCCTGACGCAACGCAACATCGCGTTCTATCCTTCTCCAACATTCTTCAATAGCTCCAAGACAGTCGACGCATCGTTTGAGTGTTGTTTGTCTGCAGCAGAACGTTAACTACGCTTAAAGCTTAAATCAACGCTTACTTATTTAGACGGTGTAAATTATAATGGTAACCGGCACTGCAATACCTTGTATTTATAAAGTGAGACAAACAGAAGTAAATATTAGGCACATATAACTAATACTATAATAATTGAAATAATCCATAAAGATTGCACTCGACGACATCGAGCTCCTCCGTTCATTCCACCCGGCGGCGGCGGCGGCGGCGGCGCGGGCGCCAACAACTAGTGTTTGTAAATTCATATACATACATAATAATAAATTTGACGTTTAGTTTTAGTACTTTTGACGTTATAAAATGTCGGCTAGTTTTAAATTATTACATTAAATAGACTTTTAACTCGACCTGCGAGAAAGATTACAGTGATAGCACAGGAAATAAAATTATAAAAAATATTTTTATAAACAACCTTTTATTTAAATGCTTTTAAAGAATAAAATAAACTTTTCCTTTAAAAGTTTTGCTATCAACTTACAACGTTATTGCACAATTTATCTTGATATAATTATAAATTACGTATCAGTGTTTGTCCGCGATGGACTCCTAAACTACTTAACCGATTTTAATCAAATTTTGCACAGCATGTCCAGTTTAACCAATCTTGAAAAATAGGATAGCTTACATCTCAATTTATAGTCTTAATTATTTTATTGCAAGTTATTTGTTTAATACCTTACAAAAGATTACTTCCATAAGATTCATATGGCGGTGTAAGGTAATTCGATTAAATTGAGCATGTAAACCTTAGTTACAGCAACGCGTCAGTTAAAGCAAAGCAAACCTTAGTTACTTAGTGTATTTTAACATTTATTGTATTGCGTACAGTATAAAAAAATTAAATAGACAAGAGTTAATATTGCAATGATGTTGAATGTGTACTTTGTTTCTCCAAAAAGAGATTAAGGCTATTTAATCTGCCTATGAACTGTTTAACATTATTTTATAAATCTTATCACTTGGATTTTTACCAAAAAGTAAAGATATCATTAAGGTGTTACTTCACTTATCTTGTTGGTTGCTGTGTTTAGTTTTAATATTAAATTAAATTTACAACAGTTTACAAAAAAAATAATCGCTGTATTCTACTATTGATACACGTCTGACATCCAAATCCGACGGAGTATGACTAACTTCAATAACAAAATTATGTATGTTACTAGCGACCCGTCCTCGCTTCGCATCGGTATGTATTTTACAAAACCTTCGTTTTAAATGACTCTGTCCATTAGTAAAATACTACGTAGTTATTCAGCTTTGTGGATGCGCGTTACCTACCCCGCGTTCCGAATTGTGCTCACAGCGCTCACGACGTTTATACTGCTAACGCGGGGTCCGATTTAGTGAGCGCGCTAACGTCTGTTCGCAGTGCTAATGATTCGGACCACTCGTGAGCGTGCTTACGACTGAACATAAC
>DWJN01007162.1:0-10171 GCA_018248895.1 Carystus phorcus | reverse complement strand
CTTATTTAGTTTGCATGACAATTGACGGTTAGCTATGTGACGTCATTCTAAATCCTATATGGCGAAACACACAAGATGGCTGACTAGTTACTTGCACTCCTACAATATGCGTATCAAAACAAAGGACTTGCTAGAAAACTTCGTTGCTCCAATCCACTCAGCGATTACTAAAAAGTAAAGAATAAATTAAATGTAAAAACTAGCTTTTATTTAAATTTCCAAAATTAATAAAATAATCTTTTACTGTCAACTTATTACGTCTATATACAACTTATATGATATAAAAGCATGTCGCCAGATTTACCTGTGCAGATAAACAAGTAAATAAAATAACTTTATCTCATTAATTTTAATTTTTAAAATTTTCTTAAAAGTAACTTAAGTCTTTGAAAACGTTTTTAAACTTTAATTTCTATATTGACAGTAAGCTTATTAGAAAGGATCAGATCTGGAATTGAATGGTGTAATATATGTATGTGGATCGATCCAATGAACCAACAAGGAGGATTCGTTGTCGACGGATTTAGAGCATTACCCCGAAAAATAATATCTGACTGTCTCATTATATTGCGGAGAAATGACCAAAGAGTACGTAAAGCTACGTAATGTATGACGTGACTGTTGCTAGCACCCTGTAATAGGATTATACTTTGTAATCTTATGAATATTTTGCCTAGCGTTATGAAAAAAAAAACAAGTTCAGCGTGCATCACTCATGCACTCTGCCGATCACTGTGGATTGTACTAAGACATGGTAGACCTCTCTGAGTGCTGAGTGCTTTTTTCCATCGTTTGCTTGATACTGCAACACCGCCATATAGCAAATGACGTAAGCGTCTTCAGTTTCTCTGTTGTAGTATTAGGTAACAGGGACGAAATAAATATTGTTCTTTTTTATTTCTTTGTAATGGCTTCACAAAGAAAAGGAGACCTATACATATGCCTATTCGTTAAAGTTTTTAAGTTTCTCTGGCTTTGCATGTTAGGTAAAATCTCTCGTCTAATTAACAAGCTCGTCAAATCATTAAAATACGGCCTAAACTGACTTGAAATTCGTATTCAGCGGGTCGAAAACCATGCCCGTAGATAGGTGGCCCCGGTGTAGAGACAATTTTTTTTGTATGCCGGTGTAATATGTCCTTTGAACAAATTCGGAAGTTTTTGAAATTTTTAATGGTGGAAATAAGGTAGGTTTGTTTGGGTTTGGGTAGTGATAGTATTTACTATCCCAAAAGAAAACATATAAAATAAGTACCAAAGTTCAGTTGTTGCTACGTGATCACACTTTAGACGACAGGTAAATAAATATACTAAAAATATATGGCTTTGCCTCTATATCGATAAGGAAGATGACAGTCATTATTATTGTTAATAAATAAAAAGTAGTCATACATATCGGAACAGTTGTGTATTTTTTATATAGTTAATACAACCATTTCACATCGATTTTTAATACAAGTGTATACTTATTACTAGGTATATTATAGTATATCACATTAAATTTTAATATAAAAAAGGTCCAGAAACAAGTTTTCACACTCACTGCCCTCACTTAGGATTTTTTATGACATACCTCTATTAGGTCTACTTATACACGTCTTAACGGCAGCAGTTTAAAATTTTTTGATAGACACCTATAAAATGTTATGAAATACTACTTACCAAAAATGACTTGAGTTTAACACTACTCTCAGTTAACATGTACTGCTGAGATAAGAAATGGATATATTTATGTACTCAATTAAGTATTAAGCATAATAATTGTAAGTTAAAGAGGTTAAAAACGTCTGATATAGAATTCAACAATATGCCTTAATTCCTCAAACTTTTCTCCTTACTCATCACGCAGAGTATTTTGGACAAAAATCGACCTCCAAATTTCCTTTTCCATAAAAATGGAGAAGGATCATAACTTTCGCATTGCCTGAAAGTTAGTCTACTTGATTTCGGTCAAACACATTCATAATTAAAATCGTTAATTCCCATCTTCATTATCAGAAGTGTCAGTCTTGTTTCTCCTAGTCCCATTACGTTCTTGTACAAGGAGATCCTTAATTTTATCAATCTTTCCATTTGAGCGGAATTTTCTGACTAGATTTTAATACAATGTAGGTGTTTCAATTTCTCTTTCCTTTACGATCACTACATCTTTCATAGATATTAAACATTTTTTCTGTAGACCACTTTGTCGTCGATCACATAAATTATCATGTAGTCCTTGCTTATATATTTTAATTAATATTGTAATATTTTGTTGACGTCAGATAATCAAGAAAGAACAAATTTTTGATTACATGTTTAAAGATATCCATTCTTAAATACTATTCAACATATTTTGCTCTGAAACTATTATTTCTTGTTACGGGTAAAACGAGAATTTATCACTGCTTTTCCAACATTAGCCTTATCCAAGGACACAAACCGATCGAAGTGACACTTATTTTTCATAATACAGATACTTTTTGTGCACGAAAAACTCGATTATGGTACAAAATAGTGTTTGAATGGAAATGTTGCTTTTTTCTGTATACAAACATATTTGTTTAAAAGAAATGTCACTCGAATCAGTCTAGATCCAACATCGTCAGTTTTATTACTTCCGAAAATATTTTTTTGGTTTAAATTGAAACCCTGACACTCCCGTTGTAATTCTTTGCTAGTAGTTTATATGTAGAATGATTTTTATCATTTCAGGTAGGACTATTTTACAAATAAAGCTATTATTTATTTAGTTTCTGTTAAGTCCTTTTGCTTCGCCACATATTCGGTAGTGGTAACAGGTGGCGGATCTTCAGTTTTCTGTAATGTTTTTATTAGTAATTATCATAATCACTGTCATAACAATCGTAGGTAATTTCTGTTTTTTTATCCTCTACTTTTTTTGTGTCACTGCCACCTTCTTCCTTTTTTTTAACATTATTATCTGTTTCTGGGACTTTTCCAGCCTCCTCTTCAAAAGCAATATTCTCGCTTTCATGGGGCCGATCTCTTAACGTAGTTTCGTTGTTATCTATACCGCTAACTGCAACGCTGCCATCATCTTCAGATTCTTCGCCCTTTCCCTTATCGTCAATTTTCATTCTTTTTCTTTCTTTTACTTTATCCTCTTCTTGACCAGGAAATCGTTCGCTTCGAGTTGATTTCAGTTTAGACCTAAAACAAAATTAAACAAAATTTTTACACAGCTTCGCGTGAATTATTCATAAAAACAACTATTTGCGGTTACAAAGCAGAAAACAATAGTACAGTGATGAGGTTATCTGAAAATAGTATGGGAATAGACTTTTAAAAATATTGTATATCGCATAAAATAAAAATAAACTAAGGCCAAGTATACAACCATATTCTCTCGGCTACTTTATAATGAAACAAGTAATGCTGTAATGTATGCTACTCGTATGAAGGTCACATGAACTTTTATAAATTACTGAAACATGGAATATAACCATGCCAGACACCAGCAGTGGGTCGCCGTAGGCGGATACGTTTTGGAAGACAAGAACAATTCTTTCAAATTATAAGTAGCCGTGTTGTTTCGGGTGGTGGAGCGCATTAACTTACTAAAAGCCTAGTTACTGTGAACTGACCGAACTTCCAACTGTATATATTATAGGAAGCCGGACTGACGAATAGACGATATGTGGTCGGGATATAATAGAAATAATGTGGAAATTTTACGCACCTTTTTTAGGGTAAATAAGTGTTAACGCTACATTTTTATATTTTAATTATCTAAAATAATTATTACAGGTTAAAATATTTGATTGTAAGTAGCTTTTTTATCTTCAATAAGTTAATGCTTATCGTAATAATACTAATAAGAATATTTACAATTGATGCATTAGAACAATTATCGTGTGGGAGCAGGTTATGAAAAAAATTCCGTAAATTATTCTTTGATTTCATTAGACAACCTTGAACCACATTTACGTAAAATGTTAATGTTTCTATCTTCAGTTATTTAATAAATTGGGTTACACCAAATTATGATCGAGCAAAAGTACCTAACTTTTATTATTAGTTTGTTAGGTTTTTTTAAGTATGTAATTACGTCGACAACCGAGGCATCTACGTTTATGGAGATCTGTAGATCTGTAGAGATATTGTAATATCAAAGCAATCACTGATGCTGAAAAAGACAACAGAAGAAAGAATGAAAGTATTGGCTGTGGAGCTTCAGCTAAAATACAATAAGTCAGTTAAACCATTGAGGCCAGTAATCTAGGTCTCCCCAGTGCGGCTCATGTTCGATCATTATCTTGTTTCTTGATTTTTATGAGTATTTTTGCAGTGAAATATGAAGAATTTCAAACTTGTTAGGAGTCAGCTTTTTAATATACTACATTTATGGTCGTCGGGATGTTACTCCAAAGGGAACAATCCCTAAAATCCCCAAATAATTGGACTTATGATTGGTTCAATACAATCTCTTACATTCATTTTCAATAAAAAAAAGTGTTTCATTTTCATTATCAATTTCGTCTATCCACACAGATGTAAACTCAAAGTGTTTATGTTATTTCTTTGACAATAAGAATGTGATACATGACAAGGTCGTTGTAATTTTTTCATAGTTTTGTTAACAATAAATTGCCTTTGTAGTGATTTTAACTATATAAAGACAAACATGGCAATACAAACGATCAATATTTTATTTCTATTTAGATACAAACTTTTAGAAGTTTGATTAGATGAAGTGTGTATGAAACAATTTGTAAATGTGGAAAAAACGGGCGACAAATTTTGTAAGTAATTTTTTAGATATAATATTTTTCTCGTTTGTTCACCACTAATTTAATTAAGAACAAAAAAAAAGCGACTAAAAAACTCCTTCATCGATTCATATCTTCAATTATCCATACCCATTGTGTAAAGCTAGACTCCTACGACTCGTACACTTGTGATTTATAATTGAAATTGCCAAATCATCTCTCTAAGTTGTTTAGATTAATTTATTGCGTGTCATGTTTTTGTCGCTAGACTTTCCATCATTTGTAGTGTCTGCTTTTGTGTGCGATTTAAGTGTTTTTATTTGCTTTTAACTTCTATATTTTGTATAGGAAAAATCACCTGGAAGTTCTTTTGTACAATTAATTTTATCACTTTCAAATGTGTATTAATAAAAAATATTGTTCAAAAGAAGAAAAAGTTATCTGTTATTATATTTTGTATTAATACGGAAAACTCAAGGCACTCGCTTTAGGGTATAAAACAGGTTGGCCTAATTAGCTTTTTAGTTTTAACAAACGCATTATGCCGTTGATTAAACTAAAATATTGTGTATGAGTTGGTGTGAATGAATTTATGTACGTTAAACTCTATGATTAAACTAGTGTATTTGTAAACATTTTTACACCTAACGGTGGACTGGTAGTATTTATAAACTGAAACGTTTATTACAAAGTGTTTTACATTGTCGAAATTAAATTAGAAAACAAGTGTCGGTATACGTATACACATACATATATAGGAATACAAATTCCAATATTTTGTCTCATCCCAGCGTACTACGTGTGTTATAAAGCGAAAAGTGTAAGAAGGTCGTGTAGCCTTGCTTACACATCGTAGAAGTCGTAAAACCTTGGGAAAAGGCATCGTATAGTGAGTTTAGTAAGCATATATAAGTGTATAACTGTATACTAACACTTTCTATGTTCCTAGCGGTCTAAGAGTGTATATTATTAATGTGTTGTTAATACATGACTGTGTACCTGCGTATTATAAAGCATGTAAAGGCAAGCGCGGTGTTTTATTTTAGTGTAATTTGATAAGTAGGAATATTTTTACTTTCCAAATTTAATACATTTTAAATCACACTGTAAGAATAAAACATTATTTTAGATCGATTCGCGTTTATGGGACAGATCTGATTACAGCGAATTTAATTACACAAAATGAAAAGTTTATGTTAGCGCTAGTGGAATGGTGGCGAAGCTACTTGTTTACTAAATATGAAAATTCCAATTGATTTGTATTGATGTAGAACTAAAGCATGTAGCAGTTTAATTAAGTATGAAATTAAACCGCTCCTGCAGACCGACCGGGTGCTGCAAAACTGATTTGGCGAATAAGCTTATGATCTCTTCGTGGCCGGACGAGCTATATAATTCTGTTTGCGTAATATTATATTTACCGCCGAAATGGTAAGACGCGCATTTGACATAGTTGTTTACAGATACTAAACGTAATATGACTATGTATATATTTAAGCAGCAACAAGAAGCATCTAAAACGGATGCTGGGAATAATGTGCGGGAAGAAGTTTATAGAACATTGTACTTTGATTGCAAAAATTGCAAGGCGATGATGAATTAAAACAGGTTATTCCGAGATAAAACAATTCTAAGTATATCTGGAACTTTTGGCTTTAGATTATGCTAGTGCCGTTGGGTGCGGATTCGACATTTTCTGCATATTTTTTTTAAATATGCAATTTGTATTAATGCGCTATGTAATGCTTTTTTTTTAAATCGGTACGATCGATTTATAAATATAAATATTTCAGTTACATTGCAATAAACAATAGTTTTTTTTAATGCAGAAAATGGCAAGTTTTATGTTTGTGATATAAGAAATGGGTCATGATTATATACCGTATTGTAGGTAAAGTTGCAGTAGAACTAAATGAAAGTAGCAAAATAATAAATTAGTGTAACATCCTTACGCTGCTGACTATTCAATTTTACAGGAAATTTATTAAATCAATTATTGAACTCAAATTTCCGGTATTTGACGCGTAACTAAACACGAACTATTTCTATAAATTTGGCAAATGCAATTGCAATTTGTTACTTTCAAAGAGTAAACGTTTGGAAATAGAGAATATTTTGAATGTGTTAGAAGTTATGAAGCAAAATAATAGAATTTATGTTTCAAATTATGTAAAAATGGTGTAATATTAACTGGACTGGGTGCACAGACATGTGGCAAATGCCATCGTTCCATATCTGCCTACTATAGTTAAACATATTTAGACGTCAATTTATGTTATTATATTCGTGTTCATTGCAGATAGCTGTAGGTAGCGGTGACAACTGAACTGGCTGCACGTTCTTTTGATATTTTCATTACACAATTTTCAGGGAGTACTTTTAAGAAAATATGAGTTGCATCCTCCAAGAAATCACTAATTTCAAAGGCAGTGAAACTAGTTATCACAAAAAAGAGGTTTACCTAGTTGTATATCGTAAAAGCTTCAAAGTAACAATAAGAGGTTGTTGTCAAATTTACTCCTTTATCCTTGCCGTATTTTGTCTTACACCGAACGCCATCTTGATTTCCTTTGCTGAATCGAAAGTAATTACCTCAGTCGGTCATTTTAATAATGTGAAGGTGAGAGTGATCGCTGTGACATTGAATATTTAAAAAAGATAAACCTATTCAAGGTGAGTTTTTCTTTGTAGTTTTAAATGAACTGATTAAATAACGCTTGACTTATTGGTATACTTATTTTGTCAAAATGTATTGTGTTTATATATGATTTAAGGCAATGAAAAAGAATTTAGGTTATGGTCTATGTTCTTTGCTCAAGACTTCTTCCTATGAAGATCCTAAGTTTGTTCCCGGATAATATTTGGGTATATCTCTATACTTACAAGTTTATTTCTTTAAGCATTTCTTATTATATTTTAATTTTCTAAGACTCCGTGACCTAATTGAAAGTGAGCGTTAACCAGTACGGGTGTTGCGGTGGTTTCCCGAATGTGGCACATTTAATTAAGCAACTATTTATTAATTTTATTTATCCTACGAATGCCAAAGAGGATATTTGAGGTTGTTGAATCAACAAGAAAGCGACATGTAATAAATAATAAGTTTAAAAAAAAATAAGTTATTTTGTATCCAAGATTTCGTTTCAAATTCAGAAAAGATAAGAGATATAGTTTCTAGAAAAATAGACGACAGCCAGTGTTAATAGTAGAATTGGAACAAGAATTTTGCTTGCAAATGGCATCATTTGCATTACTATGGCATCATCACTTCTAGACTCTGAGCTGTCCAAACAGCTACCAGATATAATATTCCATTGCCATTTGCAGTATCAATAAAGAACGCAGGCAATAAATGGATGGAATTAAATATGGCTCTCGCTACCCTGAATTACCGTTAACCAGTCAGAAGAGCTCTTGTACTACGTTTTAGCGAAGAAATCA
Organism: Carystus phorcus; assembly: GCA_018248895.1. Lineage (NCBI taxonomy): Eukaryota > Metazoa > Arthropoda > Insecta > Lepidoptera > Hesperiidae > Carystus > Carystus phorcus. The sequence continues at coordinate 2,018 of DWJN01007162.1, read as the reverse complement.
TTAGGATTGTCTGTGGCATGTTGAAACCTAAAGTTCTGAACTTAATCCTAATAAAATATTAAACGTGGATGAAACGGGACAAGTGCTGTCCAATATAAAGTTGAATAAAATTTACCGGCCGAAGGCAAAAAGTTCACAAATTTGCATCTGCTGAAAGGGGAGCATTAGTAACAATTGTAATATGTATGTCAGTTTCTGGTCTATTTATAACTCTGCTCTGCTTGGTATTTCCAAGAAAAAACATAAAATATGAACATCTAGTTTCTAGCATTCATGTACATACATAGTTGGATCTAACTTGAGTTTTCTGCGAATTAATGACGTGAAACATTTCATTCATTCAACAATCATTAACAACCTTCACTAGATTTTTTTTTGTATTTTCCATAAATAATGTAAAACTACTTTATATCCATATATATAACAGTAACACCTTGAGCTGTATTACTAATGTTTTGTTGGCACCCCATGTCTATATTCTTTAAGTATTTTGAACCTGTAAAATTATTGTACATGACTGTCTGTGTCCAAAATAAAATAAAATAACAAAACTAAAAAAACTATCTAAAGAAGATAGTCTTTTACTAATGTTAGACGGTTATTACAGTGATACAAGAAATTTAGACATGATTGCTATTGCACGCTACCTACTTTCTTATTATTCTGGTTTTATTAAAAAGATACTATGATTAAGAAATAGAAAACAGATTGATAAATCATCTAGGGCGGGTTAATATTCACTACCAAATTGGAGAAATATTAAGAAAAACTTTAGAAACTCGATACTACTGTGAGTTTCCGAAACTAGGAATATTTCCGCAGGAAAAGTTGGGTAGAGACGTAAACCATGTTTCAGAATTATCGTCTTTTATGCATATGATAACACCGTGACTGCAATAAAATAGTAAAGTGATAACAGTAACATAATTTAATGTCAAATTTAAGCAAAAATGGAAAATTGAAAGTTGAAAATTTTAAAATGACCAGAAAGAAGTATTAAATGTATGTAAATGTGAACCAACATTAAAAAGACAATACAGAAACTTAAAAGAACTAATCGATTTTTAACTATTAAAATAATGTTATAGTTTTTTTGTTGTAGAGTTATTTATTTAATTACAGTTCAATATAAATTATTGTACTTTAATTTGAAGTTTGAAACGAAATGTTTATGATTAAAAAGTACAAATTGCTTAGTTATCGATTTTACAGCAGCCTCCCCTTTCAAAACTATAATTTTATTATGTTGTGTTATACATATTGATATATTACCTATAAAACGTAGCAAGTAGTAATTATTGGCGTAATTTTTTGTTTGAAATTGAATAGTCAGTAAGCATTATAGCTATAATAAAATATTTTAGTGAAATATCAAATATAACTTAAAATATACCTAATGCTACTAAAACAAAACAATTTATGAATAGATAACTTCCATGCATCGGAAACTAGTAACTAACCACAATTGAGATCGCCCCCAATGTCTCAGCCAACATAGATATTCCAAACTGTTATCGTGTGTCATCAGCTGATATCAGTGTAAGTTTTCCCTATTTCGTCATTCTAGAGATAATAATAAGTGCTTGAAGATTTTTTCAATGTTATATCATCATCCATTAACTTTCCAGTGTGCCCTTCTTTACTGGTCCCAACGTATTTAGCACCACCTTCTCCTTTATAATCTCCTTTTCTTCTTTAAAGTCATGCCTTGTAAAAAAAATGTATGTGCCGTTGGTTTACTGACGTGATTTTAAATATGGGAAGCATCCTAACGTATAATAAACTGTCTTTTTCTCGCGGCTATGCTTACGAAAACCAAAACGAAATGTAATAAATATTGAATACTAGGTATATCGAGTTTCATGCCCCAGCCATTAAATCTTGATGATATTTTACGTGACAAGACCGCATTTTTTGTATTTAATAAATCTTTAATAATTAAATGTGACTAATAGGTAGTTATCCTTCCACAGCTATCCCCCGGGAACGGTGTATTTTTCCCTGACAAAAAGGGTTCT
>DWJN01007161.1:0-10172 GCA_018248895.1 Carystus phorcus | reverse complement strand
ATGAGTTCAGTCACCGTTGAAATCGACGCTCTCTATATTCGTAGAGCTCAGTCCTTATTATCAGCAGCAACATATGATACTCCCCTAAAAGTATTGCTCTTAATAATACGGCCAGTTTGTACCAGCTTTATGCTTAGGCTTTCATTGCTTTAATCGATGTTAAGAGTTAGCATTTACACACGTTGTAGAGAAAACACGTTGTTCTTTTTCTAGCAGGACGATTCCGATTTTATCCCCGACGTATATAGTTAACTATATTTTATATAAACCAAAAGAAATACCTTAGATGCGTATATAAATGAATACAAATGTTTAGGCCCAAAATACTTCATGATCAAAATAAATTATTTTAATAGAATCACTAATGTTATAAAAAAGCATTTTTGTTACGACTGAGGCATAATTTTAATTAGCTAACTATCATACGATTAGACCAGGCCATTTCGTTGCACCATGAAAATAGCAAGATACCTAATTGCGTGATACCGTCGCGTCGTCAACGAATCTGTACCATCCTCATAATATATCTCATCATTCATCTTATATTTCGACTAAACTTAAAAATGCACTGCGAAATAGAAATTTTAATTACAACGTGTAGAAGAAAAAGCTAAAATACTTGAATGATAAATAATTGTTTTAATCACATGTTAATAAATCATCTATTCGGTATAGAATCTGAAAGTTCAAAACAATAATTTAAAGAATAAACAAAATTAACAAACAAATCGATATTAAATAGGAAGTCGTGATAAGATTTCTGCCTTAAAAAGCAGTTCATAATATGACCATTCATCAATGGAATTGTTCGCATCAAATCTCATATCAATATAATTAATTATAAAGCTTGAGTCCTATAGACCAAAATAAAAAAAAAACAAGTACATTTTTTTATAGGCAAGGTTTTTAATTCAGCGCCACTGTTACAGAATAAACGTTAAAAAAATCTTTTTGTCCCAAAATATCAAAAGAGTGCAAATTTATTAACCGGGATTTCTAATAAGATTATATTCATGGAGAACTTAACTGCAGATTTAAAAATTAATGCACCTAAATTACTCAACATTATTATATATTATGTTGTAAAAAATGTTTAAACAGCAAATTGAGTCCTCAAATGTTTTAAAAAATCCAGGATAAAAATCATAAAATTAAGAATCTAATATACTTTTGGATTTCGATTAATTAACCTCACAAATTCTTGACTAATACAGCGCTTTTCGGAATATAACCCCGCTCTCTATACCATCTATTTCGGATTAATGAACAATAAATATCTTAACATTTTCCCAAAAGTTTTTTCAATAATAAGGTTTTATGTGCGTAAAGTCTACTGATATATCCGTGGTCAGTACCCATTTTTTGGACCAATCAGACTTCAGAACGTCGTGCTTCTTTGTATACGTTGTTGCAAAAAAAAAACATGGTCCAGAATTAAATCAGCGTTAATCATGCTTGGTTAGTATCTTCGGTAGTCTCGTGTTTATTCATCATTTCAGCCGTCCGAGCACATGATATCCTTTTTCGCAAAATATCCTTTGTCATAAAATCCTTTGTCATTTCTCAAAATGTCCTTCTCGGAGATGTTCTTTCAAAATCTCGTTTCTACTTTCTTGTTAAAACCCTTTTGTAGTTAATGTCCTTTTTTAGTCTTTTTCTCAAAAGTCCCTTTCTCACAAATTCTCTTTCTCAAAACACACCAAATGTAGATGCAGAAATTATTTTTGGAAATCATCCCCAAATGGGTGCCCCTTTTTGTTATCAAATAAAGAAGGACTTTAGTATTTTTTTAAATTAAATATTGAAAATAGCCGTTAAACGAATTGACGTCACTAACATCAAATTGAAAACCGATGAGTATATGGACGAGAAAGAGAGTAGAAAAAAAATAATGGCTCTCAAGAAAATAAATTACACTCACATTTAGAGTGAAAGATATTCTCATAAATAATATATAGGACATTACGAGAAAGGACATTTTAAGAAAAAGACATCATGCGCTTAGACGATTTCATATCATCACCGGAATGTTCTTCCAAGTTATATAATACATTTTAGTAACACGCAATACTTGTCACTGAAGAAATATTCCTTAGAAATTACAGATTTCAATTACGTTAAATTTTTATAATTTCTGAGTAATTTACTTCAAAAAATAATAGAAGTATTGAAGTTGAACACTGAAAAGTATTACACATGAAAAATACTTTAAGTTATAGATATCTAAAAATTTTCTCTAACAATTATATTCATTACAGATTTATTATGTGTATAAATATGAAAATCAGTGCCATGTGGCTTATTTGCACAAGCAGACGAGCCACTTTATAATAAGTGGTCACGTTGTATTCGTTATGGTGATATTCGTTTATCATTATCAATAAGGATCGGAATCCTTATTAAATTGATAAATATTCCATCATTTAATTCAATGCTGCAGTTTTGTGAGTGTCGTAGATTAATTAAACGTTTAAGCATTTTATAGATAAAATAGGATGATACACTTACATTTATCAAAGCTAGATGATATAAATTCACTACCTACTGATACTGAAGGAGAATTCCGCTTCTTAATGTATTCACTGGAACCTTAAATATTTTGAATTGTACAATTTATTGACACAAGTGTCAACCTCAATTTCCAATCTAACCTCGTTTTTTAATGTTCGATAAGTTAAACAATGACCGAATTAAACGAGAATAAAACATTCAAATTTTAACTAGAAACTCATTGTAGACACACAGATAAGCGTGTCATTGCACAATTTATATGTGATATACTATAACTTCGTTAATTTCATTCGTTTATATAGATACCGTAACATATAAATAACACAGGAGTTGAGTTGTATTTTATTTGAATATCTTCATCACGCATGCCCAAACACACAGACAGATATAAAAATTTCTTTCGTCTCTGCATCGATAACAAAGTCTACATGCTATAAAAATTTCAAAAAATATTCATAATAAAGACAGACGTGGCTTGCATTGTTATGTAACTAGAATTTATATTTAATAAAAGCGTGAAACAACTAACTACACAAAATACAAAGGTTGGCAAAAAATTAATACGATATATAGTGACACATTATTTATTTATAAAGTATAATTTAAATTAAACGGTACACAATACTTTCACTCTTAAACATCAATTGAAAACTACATGCGATAATTTCTACATTGAAATTATCAAAGTCAAATAACTGCTTAGTTCTCGCACACTACATAACCCCTAAAATATATTTGCACGATCTACTAAATCGTTCTGACAATATTAAATTAATATGTAATAATCGTTTTCTGAAGATCGGAAATACTGTATATTTTAGAACATGCGCAAGATACCTGATAAAACTGTTTATCATTAAAAGGACAAGCACGTGCTATAAAGTGGAAATTATAATCTTTTCTTTTATCATAATAAATACGGTTTGAAAACTAAAACGATATAAAGAAGTGCAGTACCTAAATAAAACAGTGTATTTAATGTTAAGATAATAAATTATTTAAAGTCATACTTGAAAATTTGAATGATAAAACTGTGAGTCTATTTATTTTTAATTGCTAAATTATTACTACCAACAACGTTGATTACATTATCCTAAACTATGTGCACTTAGGATTTATATTAATATAGTCAATGAATAATATTATTGTAAATTCAATGGAAAAACAGTGAACATAAAGAGTAAAGTCTTTACGACCAACGACTTGAGTTACCGTGTCCCAACTAAATGTTTTGCATGGTATGTATATATGTACACTGTTTTACACAGAAAACAAATTTTAGTCTAAAATCTTTTTTTATTACAAAATCAAATTTAAATAATTTTTTTTTTGTCTGCTTGGGAATTTTTTTAATAAATAAATGATTTGATTACCAAAGCTGTTTTTTCCGTCAGTTCCAGAATGCACTTATATAATGTGCCTGAGTTAGTTGGGTGTATAGAAAAACAATCATTTTTTAATATTGGGTGTACTATTCAATGGGTGACATTATGATTGGGTTTTTATGTCCCTGACATATATAGTAAAATCTTTTCAGTAAATTAACCATTGTTTGGTGTCTTTATTATTTATCAAACCATAGATGAAAGATGTTAAAATAATTTGTACTTAAAATTTTTAATACATTTCATTGTCACTGTACGCAATATTTTAATTGGTTGACTCAATACTTTAACCTGGATTTAATGCTTCTATGTTATAAGTGAACTTTTTTATACATACTTAAATTTTTTATATTTATAACCCGTTTTAAATTCTAAACTTAGACGAAATCTGTACGGGCAGTGCACGGACTACAAAACAGCCCCAGGCACTTATTAGTAGCGTTAATCAAGGAGTGATCAATTAGAAAGTTTATTAAATAAAATATAGTAGCGTGTATGTCTACAATTTTAAACGTATCTTGTAGTGGCAACCATGTGTATGTATTTATTTTATATACCTAAGTTAATGCTTGACGTACGGTCTTGTATGTATAACCAATTTAACGACAAACAATATAGGTTATATAGAATCTATACTGTATTTATTGTTCATTTTAATATTATCAAGGTGTTTACATAGAATCGTACGTACGGATATTTACTATCCCTACACCTCGTTTCAGATATTTCTGATAATATTATTATGCAATCGTGAGTTTGAACGTTTCGGTAGATAGTCAGATATAATTTTGCTTAATTGCTTTATGCATAAATTTTACTTACAATAATTTAAGAATAATGTAGATAAAAAGTGCCATAAAATGACGACACTAATATCCATGTTGTGACATTGAAATAAAAAAATGCGCCTGCGGTCGATACTGGGACTGCAAACTCTATAATTCTATAACCAACTTAAAAATTACTGTCATCAAGAGCTGGTCGCAGATGAGTTGCCGCTTCTGAAGAATTTCATTAGCGAATATCATCCAAACCTAGCAGATCGATTCCTCAAGACCCGTTCCAAGTCATAATATAATTATGAGCGGCCATCAATAGCATTTTATTCATACCGTGACATAAAAGAGGTCATGAAACCTCCAAATGTGCTTATAAAACTCGAAAGTTTCAAATTTATTAATTTATAATGATACAGTTTTTGTAACGGTAATTCAGATTTACCTGTCACAGTCACAAATTATTATTCTAAGCCCTAATCTCTAAAACCACTGCATTATAATTATTTATTTAATTGCAACTAGATCTATGATTCAAGGGTGCAAACATACAAGGCCATTTACTAATGTAAGATTATAGAATAAAAATTATGAACTAAATTTATCATCAAATGTTTTAAAACATTACACATTTAAATAAAAAGTAATTAACAAGTATTTCAAGCCTCGTACGTTTTAACACCGTATTGAACCGTTGGTTAGACCAAACACGGATTTAATTTGCGGAATAGTTTAGGCTGTCAAATAATAAAAACAGTAATATTAGTGAAATAAAATATCCAAGAGCGCTTAACAAAAAACACATCGTATTTGATCGTAACCAACGTTTTTTGTAACGACACAGCGATCGTAAGGCGCGGCGCAGCATGTGACGTGGTGTAAAGACGCGATCAACGCGACATTACGCACTGTGACTGCGTGCGATTCACGCACCACAATATCTAGAACCGACGGCGTTTGTTGGGATAATCATCCATTTGGCGCGGTCCGTCCCAACCGCGGTTCTGCGGCATGTCGTCATAACCTCCGCGCGGCATGTTGTCGTACTGCTCTCTGTAGCCTCCATCCTAAAGTAAGCAATCATAAAACGTGCCAATATTTTCTCATTTTACATATCAGATACTTAACATTAGATGAACAATCGTTCGTTCTTACGTAGTTTCGGACGCCGGATACCGGTTAAAAGTAAATATGCGATGTCGTTGTCATAGTACAAACGCAAAGATACTCAATGACAGCCAAAGTAACGTTTAATTGAAAATGAGACAGCCACGTCTTATAGTAGGGGAGCCCACGATGTTAAATGTGTTACTGGAGCGTCGTTGATACATAATACCAACTTAATTTTGCGGATGGTAAATAGAAAAAAGGTTATAACATATGATCCTCTTTCATTCGTTTTGGCACTGGTGGGGGAGCGATTAGAAGCTTTCAATAATGTAAAAAAATTGTTGGAAAATAAATGGAAACATTTGAGCGTGTCAAATATTGAGAAGTAATACCTAAAATTAAGTTAAAACAAAATTAAATGAATCCAAACGACCCTCTCATTGAATAACTTGAAGATTTGGATGAGATACAAACTCGTGGCGACTTCTTCAAAAATCCAAAAATGAAATCGCCAATTCAAAAACTTGGGCGCGGCATATTTCCAAACTCGACATCTTTATCTTACTGATTTCTAGACAATTTGGCTTTTTATTTGTGACTCTTATGACAATTTCCTTTTTGGCTTTGTCTACTTTACTTTTTTCTGTGATCCTTAAAGTTACTTCCTTTTAAATAAACAAAATATACGCGCGCTCGAAAATGTGATAGTGTATTTTTTTTGGTGATTTTTACTTTTTTACCTTCCTCGACTTGTAATTAATCCGAATATTTCAAGCTACCGACTTCTTATTGGCTGCCCTACGCGCAGGCCTACATAGAGCTTAGGGTTGTATAATATTCAGTAGGGTGCAAAGGTATCCCATATTATGTTAATCTCTAGCGCTCGAGTAATTCCCAAAATCCCCCCTTGGGCTTCCCCACTATTATGACCGTTATATTGATCAGAAATAACATTTACAATACGCACACGAGTTGAATAACTCTTCCGCACATACTTAGCACGCCGAACTGACTCATTGTTACGTGTAAACTATTCACAATTGATTTTCTTATTGTAGAATTTTCTCTTTAAATTTCATCATTAATTTTTACCATATACCAATGCAAAACATAACGACGTTATAATGTTTTTCTGCTTCAGTTCTATGCAAGTATGACCCATAATTAGTTTATTTTTTGTGTGCGACCGAAAATGACTATTAAAAGTCGCCGGTAATAACCTTTTCTATTTACGATGTGGTGTATAAACAACAACTAAGGCATTATATCTAAAATAATATGACATATTTACGAGAATTCAGGAAAATCATCCTCTGGGCAGTCTTTTATATTTATTTAAGGAAATGAAGAAACAGACATTGAAGGGGAACGAAACATCCGCGACAAAATAAAACAGTAAAAATTTCAATAAAGATTATTCAAGACATCAAAATGCAAACTTAATACAATAATTAATGGTCATACTATTAATTAATTTAAAATAACGTATATAATAATCCACCTGCTGTGTACATTTACCATGCAAATGACGCATATGAAACTTTTATCGAGTCTACACACGAGTAAGAGAGACAGAAGTATTTTAGTTATTTGATAGAAAATTTCAAAAATACGGTCTGTAAGGCATAGAACTCCAATTAATATTTTTATAGCTAAAATTCTACTTTCTGAAAACCTTATAATTATGTAGTTTTGGTCTAAATTTTAGTAACATAAACATCCACAGTCAACTCTTGCGCGTAATGCAACAATGTTTTTTTCTAACCAATCCAGACGTCCACATTGTAATCTATGTCAGTCAAAAAGAATAATGTTTAAAAAACCCTAATCAATGCGTCATTTAAGTAATTTTTGGCTGTGAAAAATTAAACCTCGTAATATTTCACATTCTCATAGTAGATATAAATGCTTTAAGCTTCATACATTTTATAAGAAAAAACCAGGTTAGATATCCGATCAATCCTCAAATACGAAAAATAAAACCATACCAAAAGCCTTTTAGTGAAGTTTAAAATTAATCTTTCTTAAAAATATCCTTAAACTACAAGAGAAAATAAATGTCAGTTACGAAAATTTTCACGAGAACTTTTGTGCATTTTGAAAATTAACATATTAACGTAACTTAACGTAAGCTAGCTTCATACATATGTACATGTTGTTGCTAAACATAATTCAGATATCAATGTTTCTGGTGTTGTATTTCATCGACACATCTACAGCAAACCCAAATCTATAACGTGCATCATTGCGATCTTGTTTGTACCGTTACTTGCTATGAAAACCGGCTAGCAGGCAGGTCATTAACACGATCCACACAACGCTCCGTATCAACACGAATAACCTAAAAGATTGTATGGGCATAGATGCTTGACCTTAATACTAAAAGATTTGTTTGCACAGAGTAGCTTATGGTAAACTGTTTTCAGCAGTATATAATAGTTGTTAAGAATAATACGCAAGGTAAAAGTGCATCGGTTGGATTCCAACACAGGTGTAACATTGCGAAATGTTCCAACAATTAAATCTATACATCGTTATCAAATCAAGGTTATTAATCATATGTAATTAGATAAAAAATAAAAAGTCACATAAGCCAAAATAAGGCTTACAGATACGCGATAGTAGAAACTACGAAATCAGAAATGAATATCTAGTAATTTCAAGAAAAAAATGAAGAGTTACAAATGAAGAATATCCCTCAACAATTCCTTTGTAGATAGATTGTCAATGAGTATTTTTGTCATAATTTATATAGAAATAAGCTTTAGAGTCTTGACTTATTTCATACCTACAAGCGAACAGCAAATCAAATGTATTTTAAAAAATGGTCTTGATTTTTTTAAACAAAAAACGTGTCAGTTCTGATTTGACACATTTGTATATATATCACTAATAATAATAAGATAAGTGAATTTGTCGCCTTTTAGCTTTGTAAGTACTTATTGGTGAACAGTATACACAAGAAAAATTACTTTCAATGTTTATCATTAGTTTAAATAATTAGTACATAATAGTACATATTAATTAAACCAATTGTTCACATTAAATGTAGTTTTCTTTAAAACGAGTGTATAACTACATAAACTTTTGCATACCAAGTAGTTAATCTGGACTGCTAATATTTATATATAAGTAATTATATAGCAGCTTAACAGAATTGAAGCATGTGCCATGGGCAATTTATATACTCCTATTATCTATGATGCTTTTATTGAACCATGTGTAACACAAGGTTGTGGAAGAAGCCATATTCATAGCTTTTTGATATTTATAATTCCTGTGATGCTGATAAAGCTCAAAACTCAAAAATTTGCAAAATTGTATAATAATGTCATCCCAAGCATATGCCGCCTGGATTTTCTATATAGCGAGTGTATGATTACATACTTCTTAAAATTCTTAGCTAAACATAATATATTAAGGTGTCTCAACAACATATTACAGTGAAATAATATCTCAATGGATCAACTGTTCGTAATCAGTCGTGTTACATAAAGATGTGTCCTTGGCAGCCCTATGCATGAAAAAAAAGCAAAATTGAAATAGTTAAGAACATGAAACATGTCCACATCAAATCTGGCATGTTTAATATGCTTTTGGATAGTAGTGTCATGATGAAACTAAAAAACAGTACTTGTGATGTTTGTTAAATTAAAATATTACAAGACTAAAACTCACCATTGGCTGTTGTTGATCAAACATGCCCTGCTCCTGGCGGTCTAACATGGAATTCAGTCGCTGTGCCTGAAAATTACAGATAAAATTAGTGCAAGCCTTTACACTATAGGACAGTTTGGTGGTTAACACATAGTTAAACCACGGTTTTATGAAGTACAGATTAGAATAAGAACCCTAACCAACAAGTAGTAAGTCTACTACATTAGAAACATAATACTAAAATATTGTTTTTACCATGTCACTGTGCTCAATTTTCCATGTCAATTTTGATTATCAAAACAATTCAAATCTTCTACTATCTGTGAGTAAAATTTTCTATTGTATTGAAACAATGTTTAGATTATAATCTGAGTAGAGTTAGTAGTATTACAAATGATTGGTTGGCAATTTGTCCGAAACCTATGGATATTGTAACAACAAAGTATCAAACATACATTTTAAGACTCTCTTAAACATAATTATTTCATTAAAATAATCAAACTGTCTAGTACTAGACTCACTGCCAATGCTGGTGTATTACAAGGAATACATGTTTCATGTGATTAACATTAATACATTTAGTCAATCTCCCTACCAACTTCTGAGCATATTCCGAGAGCTGCTATGGAACACCTCATTATTTGACTTCCACTGTATTGTACATACACTACCGTTCAAAAGTTTGGAAGCAGCGAGGTAAAATCAAATAAAACAAAATTTAACGATCTTCAAT
>DWJN01007160.1:0-10172 GCA_018248895.1 Carystus phorcus | reverse complement strand
GGTACCGACCGCGCCCGCAGTTGCTTTGCTCTGTCCATCGAGCGAGCCGCCAGACTATGAGCGGTTTTAAATTTTATTTTTTTGTTTATCTGTGAGCTTGTTTCCGCTAATATCAGAAGCCGCTTAATTGATTTGGATACGGATTTCATTGATGTATTATTTATCTTGAGGTAATATAATGTGCGTTTTATTCCATTCGGTCTGTAAATAAAAACAATAGTTATATCCATTAATAAATCCTGTTTTAGAGAGGTAGGTAGGTAGGAGTCTATTTTCGGACTCAGTAGACCTCAGTAAACGATGAACCAGAGCCCTATAGTGGGTCATTAATGGGCTGAAGCCGATTTGTTCTCGGGTTGTAGGTATCCGTGATGTTATTTGTGTTGTCTACGCCACCCGCGACATACTCGTACATAATCCTACCGCGGAGGTATGAAATGTTTCTCCCGGTTGGTGAAATGTTAGCTTTTTATTTTATAGATCGTACACCAAAAGTAAGATAATAAGCGGTGCTTATCATTCAACTATAATATAACGGGGATGGAAGATAGGATTATCTATCTCTCTTTACCCACGGCTACGTTGTTATTTATACACAATTACCTTCTATTTTTCAGAGTTCCGCACGCAGAACAACACTGTAATTTACGAACTGAACTTTATACAGTATAATAAAATGAACTGGTGCTTTCGACTATAAAAACCGTTGTTTACCTCACTTCGGAAGTCCTGAACAACCCGAATGTTACTTAAGCAGAAATGGCCGGTCAACAGACCTCTCAATTTTAAAACGGTTGTAAACTGTCTGTCAAAATCTGCTTTATGACCCCTAAACTGATAAATTACGTACTAAGCGTAATTCATTAAAACAGGGATATTTTTCGTGACTTATATATAGCCAGGACTTTAGCCAGGAAAATATATTATACCAGGAATACCTCATATCAAAAATTAATATCAAAACAATCTATAAAAATATATCTTAACATTTTACAAGTTGTACTTAGCGTCGTTGCTACGTATATTAAAAATCAAGTTTAAAGTGAAAGTCAGCACAATTTAATTTAATTTAATTCTGCAAAAGTTATGACAGTTAAAATTGATTTAAATCGAAAACTCTTCTGAAAAGCTTCAAAGCCAACAGGGGATTCGCACGATAGTCGAGTAAACATTCAATCTTTGTTTGTCTATTAAAGATTTCCACTCGGTCGGCTCCGCAAAATCCTTATTTTTTCGGCACCCGTGCGTCTGACACGTTCTTAATCGGTCGTTGGCTGGGTTGTAAAGAAAATACTTTGACACTGCAGAAAGGTTTTTATTATGTGAGTACATCAACTATCTTCAGGATTTTATAGGTCGCTTCTATTTCATATAAAACTATTATTGCCAATATACGCGCCATCGGAGTTATTAAGAGCATTTAAAGATGTTTTATTAATAGTAAGACCACGTAGTCAAGTTATTGGTAAGCATGCGAAGTAGGGTGCTAGGTTTGATTCCCGGCCAGGACTGACAATTATGTAACATAAATTTGTGTATGTCTACACTTCAACCTTGACACAGGAATCCTGGTGTGGGGTATGAGTGTTTGTATGTTTATTTATTTGTTATAGTTAAAAGAGATTTTGAATTATTAAGTAATCTCATTTGTCTTGATGGGTTTAATTCTTCGTAACTAAATAAAACATTTTAGTATGTAGCATTTCAAAATGCGTTCAATCATACTGCCTGAATCACACGATGGAATCTGGGGTGTAGTGTTTTGTATATAATTAGATATTGACTGAAAATGCAGTATATGGGCATAATGTTATTGCCTTATTTTTGTACTAAGTCTTTGTTGAACTTACGATCTGTTTTAAAAAATATTTTTACACTTAATTTCGTGTCTAGAAACACTACGTATGTATTCCGAGTTATGGTATCCATCAATATATTTTTGCGATTCTGTCAAGCAAACAAAAAGACGACTATGTTTACAAATGGGGTGCAATAAATCCATGAGTTTGTTGGAAACAATGTTACTCACTAGTTGTTTTCTGTATACGTGACATTTGCCCAAATTTATCTTTACTTTGCCTGAAATATGGGAAGTTAAGAGCTAAACTCATTATTATTATTAAAACCATCAAAATTAACTTTTTAATGCGGCTTTTTTCTTTTTGATCGTTATTTCGGACGGATAAAGCAGCAAAATTAACTTGCGGCTTATATTTATTTTTCAAAAATCGTATTAAACTATGAATCGTTATTTTAGTTACGTAAATTATGTTAAAAGTAACATATTTTTTGCCAATATAATTAATGTTCCATGTGCCAAACTTAACATTGTTTAGATGGATAGGAGGTGACGATAATAGGCAAAGTAAGAACGGAGTATGTTGGAAGAAGTTGCATAAATTACAGAAAAAGGGGGAACCGAATGTGATATGGACATGTGATGAGGCGAGAGGAAACGCATGTGATGAGAAAGGTGACTTTGAATGTGATTGCACGAAGCGGACCACAAGTGATAAAGAAATGATGGATCGACTGTGTGAGAGACGATAGTTAAAGGATTCTGCGTAGAAGTAACAGGTAACAGGAATAATTTGATGTGGGATATTGTTTAGGAAGTAGATGCTTTTGGCTAGATCAATTAAAGAAACTCGGACCAACTTCCTAAACAGTTTCTGTCATCAAATTGTTTTATATTTTTTAAGGTGGTTTTACTTGTTATGTTATAAAGTCGTACAAACAATAAATACACCACCGATTGTTACAATCATAAGACATCTTCTGTAATTTTTTGAAGAGTTCTACTGTCTGTCTCCAAAAGTAATCATCCGATCTGCACCAAATTAAAACCGGACCAGTCCGGGTGCATATATACCGTCTTATACACTTTATTATAGTAATTGTCAAACATTGAGATACTCCTTTTACTCCTTTATTTGAAGTCGGTTAAAAATGGGAGATAAGAACTTATTGCGGTGATTCGAAATAAAATTGCGAAATTGAAAGGAGATAACGATTAACTTTCAGCTCAAACTTTTATATCAAAGTAACAATTATCTTAATTCACATATTTCCTAGTCGTATTTACCTTAAAACCTTCCTACATTTCAGTTGTTATTTGCTTGAAATACAACTCAACGGATGCAGAATTAATAAACGCCAGTCGTATAGAATGAGCGATGAATGCACCGCAGTTGAAATTAACATTCGCAGACCGAGACTAATATTTCAGTTCTCCACTTTAAATGCGAAGCGATGTCTTTAAGACTCAAGTCCCCAGTCGTGGTAACTTTTAAAAAGGTTAGCACAGACATTTCCACTTGTAAAACAAAATTTTAATTATTCTATACGTGGTCTCAAACAACGTACCCATTTATGATTGAAATAGATTCTGAATAAAAATAATTAGTACATAGACATTTATTATTATTTATATTAAATTCAATCCATCATAATAAGTTCATGCTTGATCGATCATAAGTTTTAAACCAATACTTATTTCTTTTAAAAATCTATTTTTATTATTTTTATATTAATAATTGACACGCTTAGAGTATATTCATTTCTAGACTACATTTCATCTAAAACCACTTTATAACCTATAAATTTTGTATTTAGATTAGGATTTTCGAAACTGAAACTACGTCATTATTTAAGAAAGTCCCTTTATATTCGAGTCATTTATGATTTCTCATTGTATCTGTGTATGATATCTTCGCCGGATAATTCGAATGCAGGGATGGAAGTTTATCAGCAATTGTCGTTATTATTACAACTACATAGACAATTTACATGCAATAAATCTTGTAACCAAAATCGTTAACTTAGAACCCTTTTACTACAACTGTGACAACTAAACAGACAATTACAAAAATTATTGTTATAGAATTTATTATATGAATGGTTACCCTCAATTTACTAGTTTATCAAATATTCGTCAATGTTAAAACATTGATCAGTTTTCAGGTTATTAAAGAAGATCCGGCCAACTTCGTTTTGCGTAACAGTAAGTCAATTATTGATATAAAATTACATAGATGATTGACATAAATTCGTTGTTAAAAAACATGGACTAGCAAAGTACCGGTTGAAACTTCTAATAGACCAACTAAAATAAACCTTGGCCTAAAGTATAGTATGAAAGATAAACCTATACTTGATAATCGTGGTTTAGACCTTGTTTTGTAATAAGTCGGAATGTGTAAGAATAGGGTTGTGAAGGTACTGTCTCAAAGGCCACAGCTGACGCTCTTCGAGGAGTCAGGGCTCTCTGTGAAATCAGTTTCAATACGTAGTCAAATAAATAAATGTTTACTTTATTGTTGTAGCAAGACGGCATCCAACTGCTCCGGTACCAGATGCCGGCGGACGTGTTCGACGACCCGGACAACAACCCCGCCAACCAGTGCTACTGCGAGATAGACTCCGGCACGTGCCCGCCGCGGGGCGTCATCAACGTCACCGCCTGCGCCATGGGTCAAAACATTACTTAGTAACATGTTAATTGTACCACAATGCTTCGTTTTGAGATTCCTTTTTCAATATTCGTCTTCAGAGCTACGCGTTTTTATTAAGGCATCCAATGATTTCGTGAAGTACTTATTATTATAAGTATTTATTTATGTATTTATTCTAAAGAAAGGTCAGGTGAAAAGCTTCCTAAACCGGCGAGCATGTTTGAAAAGAGTGATAAAAGTTGATGAAGCGAGAGAGGTATGTCAGAATCGTAGCAAGTGGAAGGAAGTGGTCTCTACCTACCGCAAAGGGAAAAAGTCGTTATTGTAAGTATGTATTTAGAAGGGAAGGGGTTCATCAATTTCATCTTATCTAACTTTTGGAAGAGGACAGGTCTAGGCAAATATGTAACTAGCCGACAAAGTAGCAGACGAACCACTGGTAATAAGTGGTCACCGTGGCCCATGGACATTAGCAACACCAAAGAAATCATGGAAGTGTTAACGACTAACAAGCATGAAGAAAGTATTAACTCTCAAGTTCTCAGCTGGAACTAAACGAATTGTTGCTCGGATGACGCAAACTAGAAGATGGTGCGACTTAGCTAGCGCTTACTTTATTTAATATTATTGTTGTATAATTGTTAAATTTGTTCCAAGTATGTACCAAATAATATTGTTACAGTAAGTGTTTCATGGAATAAACGTTTCTTCTTCTTCTTCTAGACGGTTTTAAAAAAAAATCTGTTTTTATATTTTGCCTTTAAGATTCCTAACATTTTATTTTTAAAGTTAGATAAAGTAGGTCTATTATAGAACTCCTAAATTTATACTCTTGTCTTATTCCAGGAGCCCCAGCCTTGGCATCCTTCCCCCATTTCTACCGAGCTGACCCCATATTGAGGATGAACGTGACCGGAATGACTCCCAACGCGGATGAACACGAGTCTTACATCGACATCCATCCCACCCTGGGCATCGCACTCAGCGGCCGGTCGAGGTAAGTGATTCGCAATACACCCGTACCAGGCATGAATAACTTAACAAATGCTTAAAATAAAAAATGCACTTTTTCAGAGCAGCCATTTTAAAGTTTAAATTTCATCTGTAAATTCAGATTTTATATTAATGAATACTTTTTTATCTGAATGTAATTTAAATTATTAATGATGAATTTATATAAATTATAAATTATTAATTATTGTAATTTAAATTCATTTGCTTTCAGTTTTCAAATAACTATGAATTAAATAATCCTAATGCATTAATTAAATAATCATAATACATGCATTAAAAAAATATATGTGCAAGTCCACTTATTAACTTATTCACGCCTGGTACGGAAATGTCAGTCTCCTACAGAAGAGGTTGACTTAAAATACGAAAAAGGATCAATACTCGCCTTATTATTTACACATTACTTCTTTAACACAAGTAGTCACAAACATAACATTTAAATTAGTAACTATACCCATGTAATATCATGGTACGTGGTACATTCGTTGGGGAATTTTCGCAGTTGGCTTATTCACGAATCAAGAAAAAAACTTATCATCAGGATTACGGTCGAGATTTAACTTGGAACAGAGCTTACTAACTTCCAGCAGGAAGAAACCGTCTTTTTTATAAATAGCCAATAAACGACAGACAAATTATTCCAATGGTAAGTGATCACTGCCACAATATTATATATACCAATATATACCAATACAGGAGAATACTGACTCTCAAACCTCCAACAAGAATTTGTTTGGCGGTTGAGTTAGACATAAGGGTAAATAGCCAGATAGGCTCACGAAAAGATAATAACAGTAAAAATATTAATGGCTTTACTTAATCAGCAGAGGCACTTAAAGAAGATTTAGTTGACTTAATCACTGTTAATCTAGTAAACAATTGTATTGGTCCTATAATAAATAATTGTATTGTTGATTCAAATAATGTTGTGTCTTTAAATGTTTATATAAATTCCAGCATGCAACTGAATATACAAGTGAAAAAACCGAGTGCATTCACCTCCTTGAAATACTTGAACCAGGGATTAATTCTGCCTATTGCATGGATTGAAATGGTAAGACTTCTTGTCTTTTTGTCTTATTGTGTTTTCAATGATAAAAAATTGGTTGCTATAAGGCCATCTGTTGTCCGATAGCAAACATTTTAGTATCATCATCGTTTACAAGATGTCGCTACAGCGTAGCTTTTAAATACAAACACCGCAAAGCCGACGTAAATTAGTGACAATGTTCTTATACAGAAATTGCTTTAATTTGTATATTATAGTTATCTTTTTATATTTTTTTAGAGCGTGGAACATCTGCCGGAAAGTCTAAGGTCTCTAGTGTACCACGGGACGTACTCCACCGCGGCGGCGCAACTCGGCCTCATAGTGATATGCTTTATAACTTTAGTCGTATCAGGAACCTGCCTTTTCATCATGCTCGTCCGTAAACGAAGGAAACCTTGCGCCACGCTCAAAGTTATTCCAGTAGACAATGAACTGAAAGCACAGTTGTCGTAGTTAAGTCGAATATTAATTAATATCGTGTAATTAATACCATGGCAACATTATACCCTGATGTATATAAGTTTTTAGATATCAAAAAATCTATGTCGTTTTTTCGCAAACATGAAATATAGTGAAACTTTTTAAATATTGTTGTAAAATAGCCGGTCAAAAAATTATTCATTTCCGATGAAGTTACTGTAAACTAGCAGTTATAGCCATAAATAATAGGTTTGTTATACAATTAATTTAATATTTTTTAATTTAATATCTAAATTTCTATTATCAATTTGATGTTTTAAGATTATTATTATGCGACCTCTTATCGAATAGCCGTAAAACAGTAGATCTAAAGTCGAAATAACTATGTATATTTAGTTTATATAAGTTTCAAACGGGTAGGAATTAGGATTTGTTATTTTTATAAGTCACTTATTTTTGATACGTCATCTCACTAAACGGTCACTTACCTAATTTGCGAATTATCTTAACGACTGCAATTTTATAATACTAAAATGTTGCCCTACTTATTTCACAATACATATACCTAATAATAAGAGTAATATATTCATTCGGATTGTAATTTTTTTATGTGCTATTATATTTTAGATCCAATAAATCTAGGGTGTTCAAATATCTGTTTATGTAGTTAAACGATAAATGTATACGGATAAGTATATAAAATCGATAAATTTTAGTTCATAGTATTAACATAATTTTAATATATAGTTTTTAAATGTAATTAATGTCTAGTTCTTTGTAACATTTGTTGATAAAAATAAAAAAAATGTTAATAATTAAATGACACCCGATTGTAGTTAAATACTTGGTCATAATAAAAATGTGATTTCTAAACTAAGCCAGAATATTAAGTAGTTTAAGTTTATATAATTGTTCTTTTGCTTTTATTCGATATTTTTCAACACAATACCTACCTAATATTAATATTTCTTTCGCCCTGGCATATCTGATGGGCACATTCCATCGGTGTTTTATTACTAATCAAGGAATCTATGTTGATAATGCGCATTTTATGGTTAGCAATTCGTTGTAGCATAAGTCGGTGTAAGCAAAGATAACTGATGTATTTGTAACATTATTAGGTAGGTATAGATATTACTTATGTAATACTTCTTCCATCTATCATAAAGCGGAACTGTAAAAATAGAAAACACGATTCTTTATATCGTGTACTCTCTCGAAAATAACAAGTTATAATTTAAGTTTTGTATATAAATTCTTAGTAGATACCGTTTGAATGTTAAGGTGTATCTAAGTCGGTACACAAAAATATATTTAAGAATAAGTAAAAGGAATAAAATATGTAACTCTTATGTACCAAACGACCTGGAATTACACATTTTTTAACAATTTGTTACTGCCTCAAATATAATAATTGTATATAATTTGTTGTTTTTCATTTGGCTCATAAGTAAAACGAATAAAAGCGACCCATCAACAATACCATAAAAACAACTAGGAATGTATATCGTAAGTTTTATCTTATATTTTTCTCCGAAACTGTAGTTAGAGATAAAAAAAATTAAATTGCTCTGAATCTGACGCCATTACTTGTCTTGCCAATTAAGTCATTTTGGAAGTAAACAATTTCTTTTACTTATATTTTAAAACAAGTTTAATCTCAAATCTAAAAATAATCACATTTCTAAAATAAAACAAGCAAATCAGTTTAAAGTTTAATCACTCATACACTCTCTTGCACGGGGGGTTCGTAGCCCTCGGGCCTCTCCGACTTATCCCCAGCCTCTCCCCTCTTCCCACTGCCTCCCTCACCGTGAAGCTCCATCAGCTTGGAAATCTCGAAACGCGGTCTCTTCAGAACCTTCACCTGTGAAGATTGCAATTGTTTGTAGCCTTATCTCGTAAATAAAATTTCGAGTTCCGTTACAGAATTGTCAGCGGTAAATCAAAAGGGAACATAAATTTTCATCAGTTATGTTGTCATTGCGAGCTAGGTGTGTCATCATTGGTATTTGGTAAAATACTTCGTAAGCAAAAATGAAGACTATATCGATTGAAGTGGCATTATAAAATGAATGAATATTTATTCTGCAAATATATCACAATTTCATTGCTTAGTGCACTCAGCACAGACAAAGATGGAATAAACTTTGCTATATAAAAATTTTACATGTTCTTACACGTTTTTACACGTTCGTTTGCCAAAATACACATGTTATAAATAAAAACTAAATTTGATCAGTCTTCACATACCTTCCTGATACAGACATCACGGAGTGGGTAGATGCTATGGCAGACCTTCTCAATGTCCTTAGCTATTGAATCGGGAATGAGCTTGTTGACCACCTCACGCAGCTCAGAGCTTGCAACATCACGGGTAATGATCTCACACATCTTCTTTCTGATAGCACGAACCTAAGGAACAACCACAAACAAAACGATAAAGTAAATGCTTACACTCTTACCCCTACACTGAATCATACCGGAGGTGAAACACATTTAAGACCTTACACTAGAGACTAAATTTGACATTGTCAGTCTTTTCGAAATTTTAAGGCTTGAAGCTTTACTCTCAAACAAAGACAATATTCTACTTATTTACTACACATAACTAACCCTCTTTACGGCGTTGCATTGTGTTATATAGAAATTAATCATAACATGTAAATTAAACATATTTATTAGAATTAACAGAAATTTTAAATTTTTTTTCTTACATCAAAAGCAATAAAAAATAAATCATTCTATGGTAATGTTATGTAGCCACGACCACGAAAACTGATATAAAATGTTACAAAAGCATCCATTATGGTGATGGCATTTAATATTTGCAGTTTGAAACGATATAGAAGCCATAGTGGGCAACCATATAGCTGGACTGCAAAATAGTTTAGAGCTCCATCTCAAATTGATAACATGTAATTTATTAAGTGACATCAAGTGTTTGTTTTAATTACATTTAATTTGCCTTATCTTCATTTGCAGTTTGATACAATAATACATCATAGCTGTTCACATATTGATAATATAGTGTATTTTGTTTATTTACATACATATTACTACCGATAACTAGATCACTTTTACAGTAAAATTCTATGTCACCTGCAATGAGCTCATATCTTTTAACATGAATCTTTTTCTCTTTGAATAAATTTCAACACTAACGGCCGGTTTCTGAAAGGCTGATCAACGAAAAAATTAAGAAATTCACTGTCAAATCTATTGTCAAACGT
>DWJN01007159.1:0-10173 GCA_018248895.1 Carystus phorcus | reverse complement strand
AAGCGTCATCCCAAAATAACTGAACGTTCAATTTGCCAATCAAGGCAATAATAATAATGTATTTAAAAGTAAGTAGGTATAATGTTCAATCGGAGTACAATTAATCTAAGGATATGTATGATAGATAGTAAAAAAGGCTTAGAATAAAATAGTAGTTAAAAAACCTTTGTTAACACACTGCCTTTAACACGTTCTTTGCCAATCACGCGTCGTCGCGTGAACTGGCCGAAGATTTTTTTTTATAGGCCTCTAGAGAAAGGACTGTGCTAACTATACCAAGACTATAATTAAACACACCCGCAAATAGAATTTGCTGTACTTAAGAGTTAATTAATTAAAAAAATATGCATGGGCCATTTTATTAAGGTAGTCAAAGTATTAAAATATTAATAATAATTTACTTACTTGCAAACAAATCGTTTCGGTTTATTTTTTCTAATGAAATAGAAGACGAGATGAGATTATGTTCCCGGTCGAGAACAAAGAGAAGTTTGAAGGCGCATTTACACATCTTTAAAATAAAACCTGTCCCTGTTGGTCTGGAAGACAAAGCGAATTGCTCCCTGGAGACATTGGACGAACGCTCCGACTGTGGTTTGGGTAAATATGCCCCTGGATTTTGTCATTGAACGTTCTGTACGTAAATAAACATTTTTTTCATTCTGCAAGGATATCACGGAGAGAAATATTGGTGTAAGATATAAAAAGATTGGGTTTTAAATATAGTCCATCCATGACTTCAAATTATATATCTGGCATTTAAATAGTTATAACATAGGTAATTAGATAATGCTATACACTCATAGCCCCCTCACTAGGATATCCCATGTCGTGGGTACCATGGAGAACACAGAAAGACAATTACAAACACACTCAGATCGAGAACAGTTTAAACTCATCTTTCATATTTCCGCCTTGCTGAGAACTTAGGACCCTTTGAACGACGATCCGGCAAGGTGACCATTACACCACGACACGATACGATGAAAATAAAAACATTATGAGTTTTCTACCTTTATTCTTTATCCATCCATCTATCTTTATTCCATGAGAAATATTATATACAAACATCATCAAATTGATTGACATGAACCCGGTTGGATCAAACTTTTTAATTAAATGTTTGGTTAATGCATGTACCATCGCTCTGATAATAGGTAGTTAAAATCTGGTTAAAAAATATCTTAATAGTCGTGATTTTTGTTACCCGTACAGCAGTGCTACTGACTGACTTTTAAACAACTTCACGAAACCAAACTTTAGGGTCTTCATGCTTAAAAGTCGATGTAAATGAACGCACTAAAACGTTTAGTTATCAGGTCAATAACCGATTGTACTGAAAGAGGTGTAACTTTATGCTACTTATCTTTCCAAACATTTTACCATCCATTGTTGATGAAGTAAAAAACTTGGAACAATATTCAAAGATTCCAGCTCGTTCAATCACCCTGCTATTTCCACGAAAACGGTCGAGTAGTCGAAATATAAAAGGTGTTTTGAAAACGCAAGACTCAAGCACCTCCGCTCGTTCGGAAACTTCGGGCCGAAATCTCCGGAGTACGATTCCTGCAACACGAACCTCTTTACTTGCTAAAGGTGAGTGCACGCGAACATTTTCAGGCACATAAATTTTCTCCAATTTCGGAGCGTCATATTCCACGCTTCGGTTCCTACTGCTTATTTTTCGTTGATTTTAGTGGTGCATGAGAATGGTATAGTTGGCATTCAAGTTGGCTATATCCAGCTCATCAAGTTTTTCATTGTGCCTTGAATTCGGATTCATAGATGATATTGCGTTTTTCAAATTAAGCATCACTGTTACTTCGCTCAAGTAAATTGTAGAAGAACTCTGGGAATTCTTCATAATACTTAAGGGAGTTAAGAGTAATGTTCCACAATTGGTCAGCGTTGTAGATATTTGTCTAAAATCCTGTTGTTCTGAGAGAAGAGGAGATACAGCTTTAGTACTGTTAGTATTACGATGATGATAATTTGAAGTGCATCAAAATTTAGATTGGTCCGCTTAATTGGGTAGAATCCTGTAAACGGCTTCTAATTATTCAGTTCGGACCATAGTTAAAGGGTATAGAATACGAAATACTTAAAAACCATTAACCATTAAATCGATTGCTAAAGGAGATTTTAACTAGACATGGATAATCCTACAACATACACAACTTTTACAAGCATTAACCTAGTTTATACAATCTAGCAACCTCCAGCAGGAACAAGATGTTATTCACCAAGATAAATTATAAGGAAAAACGGCTTGGATTCGATCGCTGATGGAATCTATGCTTTATGTAGTGGCACCGATATAGTTAGCAGTATGTTATAAGCGTGTAGTCACCTTTAGTTCAGTAAGAACATGTTCTGCGAAACTAGTTAAATAATGCCAAACATCCAGTATTTGAAGGCGTGAAAATCCTTTTGTTGGCAGCTAGAACGTGAATATGATACTGGTGACTTTATTTGCATTTTTTAAAACTTTCTTTCGGTTTTTCCAGTTTTTGATACATTCATGTATGTATATTGTCTCATAAAAGATTGACTTTTGATTGATCTTTTGACAAAAAAATCGCCTTTAAAAGCGATACATTAATCTTATATCACCCTTACATCTTAATATATATAAAGTACATGTCACGGTGTTTGACTGCGATGGACTCTTAAACTACTTAACCGAATTTAATTCTGCACACGGTGTCCATATTGCTCCAATTAGAAATATAGGATAGCTTACATCTCAATTTATAGACGCAATATATTATTTTATTGCAAATTATTTGTTTAATATCTTACAAAGGATAAGATAAGATAAGATAAGATAAGATAAGATAAGAGATAAGATAAGATCCTAAGGGATGGCGGTGTAAGGTAATTAGTCGGCTAAATTGAGTATGTAAACCTTAGTCACAGCAACGCGTGGTCGAGTCTGCTAGTACGATATAAAAACCTTTCCATTATAAAAATGATTGATAAATATTCAACGCCCTCAGCTTACGTTATCATGGTGTAGCTTGGGGAATCATTTTGAACATCGATTAATGCCGCACCCTGCTGAGTCACTCATTGATATTGGCTAGCCTGTAACGTAATAACTTGGGAATCGATGAAGACTTCCACAATTTAATGTGTTTTAAACATAGATACGGTGATCTATATCTTTATATATGGACATTCGACTTCATTTGATTCTGGTCACAAAACTTTAAGAATAGTTGACTTTTTGTAAAAAATATTTTCACAGGAACCTTAAAAGCTAGACATGCTGTCGCGGATTTTTATTTAGAACTTTAAGAGGGAATCAATATTGTAATACATGATTTTTGAGTAGCTTTCACCGTTTACTTAGCGCATACAAGGAAAGCTTTAAATTTTCTCGTTTTTACAATGCTTTTTATTGCTACTCCTCTCCGATTCAGTTTAGCGTGATGTTATATAAGCCTATAGCCTTCCTCCTTAAATGGACTATCTTTCACTAAAATAATTTTTCAAATCGGTCCAGCAGTTCCTGAGATTAGCGCGTTCAAACAATGAATCAAACAAACAAACTCCTCAGCTTTATATTATTAGTATAGATTTGGAAACGTAATTAAACAGTTTCAACATTCCAACTGTTGTCAAAAGATGTTGGGATGGCAGCGAGTTGGGAACTGTTTGTACCAAGTTTGAGTAGCCTGGCTTTAATATAAATTTAGATGTCCAAACTTAGCAATCGATATGGCAACGTAGAAATTGTAGCCAATGACGTTGTATTGTATTTGGTTTTGGCAAATTCATGAGTAATTTGGACCTTGAAAAAAATAATATCTCGTATTAAAGATCCTTTCTGCAATCGCAATTCGTCATTCAAGTTTTTTTTACACTGTATAAGTTAATGCTTACCTACTATCCTGCCTGATGGTAAGCAGAGAGCCTACCACCAGCCTTGGATGGTGAGCGCACTAACTTAGAATATGCCTTCACTGTTGCCTTGAAGACACCTGACACTAATATTATAAACCAACGGTAACACTGACGCGGGCAATTTATTCCAATCCTTCGCGGTACGCATAATAAAGATGGAGAAAAGCGTGATGTTCGTGCTGGAGGGATGTTAACTACGAAAGGATGGATACCCGCCGTGCGTCGTGTCGATGGTGGAAAATGGAGGAGGGAATTAAGTCATGTGTTTTCAGCTTACTGACATCAAACAAACAATGTTGTTTCTTATCTTTCCCATAAAGATCTTTATTGTCTTAAAAATTACAAAATTTAATTTTTACGATAAACTACAATTTACAACTAAATAACATAATCTTGTTTTGTATCTAAATACATGTGCGTTATACATAGTTATTTATTAATTACATTTCTATGTTTTGCAGTACATAACGTTCGTATTTATAAGTGTATTTATAAAAATTTTTGTTCTTCACTTCTCCCTATAAACTTTAAATATACCAAATTGCATTGCATTATTATATACAAACACTTCAGTAGCTTTATCTTCTTTCGTCGTACCAAGAAAAATGCATTTATTAACCGTACTTTATTACTCTTCAATATTAATACGAACGTGTTTTATCAAATGTGTATTAACAATGAATCTTATAGGTATATTCATATATGACCTACTATAGAAATGATATTAGATAACCTACCCACTTCATTTATTTGATATTTTATTTGTTCTGGAACAATATTTTCTTCAGCTGTTAAAGTTGAGTTTTAAATCGAAATCAAAGTTTGGAAAGACGTGAAAAATTTTGTGAAGATAAAAGTTAAGAGCCAGTTGTTTGAACATAACCAAAATTTCTTAAATTCGTCAAATCCCAATTTCAATGGAAATGTTAGAACAAACTTAAGCTCAAATTGTTTATATCGGTTAGTAATTTACTTATTAAAGGCAAATATTTTTCAGAATTAGCTGCGGCTAAATACATGCTATTTTAATAACTATTTTTATAATATAAAAAATTGTGCAGTACGACATTTTATAATGTTATATAACTGATAATTGCATTTGGTAAATGTATATCTTTGTAAAAACTCAGCTCAGCTTCAACTTTTGGCTTGAGAATCAATCCTTTTTCTTTTTTATACTTGACTTTATGGCAATACGCCTTTGATGCTTCGAGTGTTTTTAACTACTTACTCGTGTGTCTTGACACTTACTAGTTACTCGACAAAAAACGTTAACGTTAAGTCTATAATAACATAAATGGAGTCCAACCTTAACTCAGCTTCATCAAATAACCGTCTAAATTCAAATATTTCATTATTAAAACATCGATTAATTCCTATTAATACACGGGCGTACATTGCGATAATTTAATTGAAATTCGAAACGTATATCAGACTGGCAGTTTTTAGATGAGAGTGTATTTCCATGCTGCGTGCTACACTAAGTAATTAATCACGGCGTAGCGCCATAAACAACACTAGTTAATAACACTGTCCATTACTAGCGGAATGCGACGCTGAATATCTGTCATAACTATCCGGTACCTGATTTAGGAACTAATTTGCGCGCATACAACGGATGTCGAAAACAGGCGATGCATGTTTCACTATGTTCTGACATGTTTCGGATATGTACCGGTTGACGAATACAAGCTGGTTTTGGAGTGTTTAGTTGTCATATAAAATTGGGAAGTTATAGAGTAACTGAAAGTTGCGTTGGAGGTTTGATGGATACGTTATAACCGATTTCGACAACTAACTTTAAAGGATGATTTTACATCAACTAAGCAGTTATTAATTGGGATATAGATATATTCATTTTAAAAAATATTTGTTACTATTTTATATTTGTTATTATTTGATATTATTTGTTGTTAAAATCTCTATCTGTTTCCTACTTGGTCCATCAGTAACTCACTAGTTTTTGAAATGAGAGATTGAACGGAGATGGAATGAATGCCATAAAGAAGCATTAGGTAAGACCTTAACAAACTATCCATAAAAAACCTTTAGATAGATATATCTATCTTAACTGTTAGTATAAAATATATTTGTGCAACACATTTGTAGCTTAATTTTTTTACCTGATTCTTATCTAAGCACCACTTAAATGCTTATAGTTTTAAGCTTAGCTTTCGTTATAGAAGCAAAGATAAGCGTGATATATCATTGATTCAAAGAAGACTAAATAAAAATACTGTCTGACAAATTGTTTATGCGAGCTGGCAACAGAACATCAATTACCTAGGCCAAAGTACATTGTACACCGTACGTCTTAGAAACACATCTTCATAATTAAACATTAAAGTTTGTCAGTCGAACCGACATTTAATTTTGTTTAGCGTTCCTAGCGCCCCTGTCGGCACGTGCTAACGTGCACGTTTTGTACGTCGTAGAGAAACTTCGGTTTCGTACGAGCTGATGCGTCTGCATTTAGGGTTGCCAGTTTATTATTGTGCACTTTGTCAGGACATCGACATAAACGATACAGTTTGCTCCAACTGATAATGATGGGAAAGGTCGCTGGAGGAAGGAAAGTTGGTAGAAGGAAGCGTGGCTGCGTAACATCATAGAGTAGACCGGAATAGCCAGCGCCGCTGAGCTATTCTGCAGAACAAAAAACAAGGAGGACAATAAGAAGCTGATAGCCAATCTTCACTAGTTGGAGAGGCACTTTAAGAAGAAGATTTTGTCACAACCAGCATGGTCTATATTAACGTATCATTCACCGACTTCAAAAAAGGAAGAGGTTCTCCATTATTTTTTTTATATCTGTTGATAAATAGTAAAAATCCTTTAAACTGGGTATACCGATTTGATGAGATGTTTTTGGAGTTATCTCTAAAAACCTGCATTTACTTGATGCTTATGAGTTTAGAATCGGGATATTTAATACGGCGTATTTAATTGGAGACGGTTTTTTCTTTTCTCCATCGAAAATCGAAGGAACCACTAAAAAGATAGAAACTTTAAAAATTAAAATCGCCTACAACAATAAAATATTTTGATGAGGGAAACTGTTTAGTAGAGTAAAATTAATCATAATCCATCCAACCAACAACGCTGTTGGACACGAGTATTATTTCACAATCCATAAAGTTTCCATCACAGGTTCGAGAGTAATATGGAGCTTAAAGGATAAAGTCCACTTAGTTCGTTGAAATCGTAAAAGAGTTAAGAAGAGTCAAATAGATAGTGCGAGATGAACCTTCACATCATTAAGTTATACTTGTCAGATATAAGGATAAGCAACGTCGATGCTGATAAAATTAAAGATAAGAAATGAAACAGTTAATCTCATCTAAGCGAAAGAAAGATCTAAATGAAAGTCTTTGAAATTTCACAAAAAATGTCTACTGATCAATGTCAAACAAAAGGAATTTATCAAGACTTAGACATCAATTTTTTTGATGACTTATTTAAACATTTTCTTAATATATATAACCTCAAAAGAATTTTGATATTTGAACCAGCAAATATGTAGCTACACTATCCTTAAACTATATTTTGATTTAAAAAAAGAAAACTTTATTTGTTTATTTTCTCGGTCAAAAATGAGTCTTCTGTGTGCTAATGTCAATAACAATGGTAGCTATAGTGTCCTGTGTGGAATGGTATTCGCTAGAGGAACACCTAGGGCTGCACTTTGCTATCACTGGCTCACTACACCAACACGAGCACGTCTAACCCGTACCGAGTCCTCTTCTCGACTGACGGTTGACAGTTACCCATTTGTGCGTGTACATGAGACAATGTTTAGTATCTACTAAATAGATACAAACACTACAGTGGCCATTAACAATCCCGTGGCTTGTCTGTTTGTTTATCGGCTATAAAAGGTTCACGAATATTCATATTCGTCTCTAAGTCCCGTTGCCTCAACCCTATGCTCGTCTGACGTAAGATGGAGGTGTGACGAATTTATAATGGGTTTACGGTTTTGTGTCCCCGTACTAATTATACTCCTACATCCCCTACTTAACTTTATCAGATAGTAAATAATTCAAGGGATTACTTTCTATGTTTTCAATGAAAATTTAAAATCGTCCTAGATTTAAAGCCTTCCTTACTCCAGCCGTACTTTGCTGAACAATAATAGCTTGATCGATATTCTTCAATAGCTGATGTATTTTTACAAGCTTTTATTTAACTTCACCAGTCCAAATCAAATCTTTTAAGTTCAATTCGACCCAAGTTATTGTGTCTGATTGGTCTGAATTTTGGTATACACTTTTAGTTATCGTGATGATCACTTTATTAATTATAACATGAGATATGCTAAAAGTATGAAGTAAAGGGATTGAGGTGCAAAAACTGACTGAGTGACTTAGTTTAAATACAAAATCTTTTAAATAACAAAAATGTATCTGTGTTGTAGGAGGTATAAGCAGCTGGCTGTTGAGACAGCAGCCTCTGAAAACCTTCCAGTTCTTATTTATATTATGATGCATTTGAAATATGTAGCTGAAATCTATATTAAAATTATAAAGGTTTGTACAGAAGAATTTGAACACAGCCACTGGTATGATTTACTTGACAATTTTAATATACTCGAAAACGAATGAAATTGCTGTTCTCATACCAAAACTAGCGGAATTAAACAAATACATTTAGAAACATCGTACGGTTCTCTTGAATTTATAACTGTAACGGCCCCAAATCCATATTTGAACTTTTCATTATCATGTATCAGAACATTATAAAACGAAAAGAGAACCTTGAAGCCAGTGAACTTTTACTCGTCTGTACAGTCAAGATCACAAGTATAATAACATAAAGGACAAACAAAATCTACTGATTTACGTGGTTTTAAGTTCAAAGGCAGTTTTTTTAATTAAACGCCTTTTTATAAAAATCTTTTATTATAGCCATTGATTAATCTTTATTGAATGAACTTTGTTTTTACATATTTTATATAAGCTACTAGTTGAACTAGCAGACGTTGTTCTGCAACAATATAACCTAACAGACCCCGGCCACGCGTTGCTGTGACTAAGGTTAACATACTCAATTTAGCAGACTTACTCCACCACCCGCCATCCGCCATCTGTTGAAATCGTATGGAACTAATTCTTTATATTTATAAGATATTAAACAAATATTTTTTAATTGCACAATTTTGTCAATTAATTATCTTACACCACCATCTGTAAGAATCTTATGGAACTAATTCTTCGTGAGATATTAAACAAATAATTTGCAATAAAATAATATTGAGACTATAGGTTGAGATGAAACCTATCCTATCTTTTACATTGGACCAAACTGCACATGGTGTATTAAATTTGATTAAAATTGGTTAACTAGTTTAGAAGTCCATAACGGACAAACACCGTGACACGTACTTTATTTCATGTTAAGACGTACAGACAGCGATCAGTTACAATTTTATTATACGTATAGAAGAAGATTAAATTGCACGCTCGTACTTTAAACGTACAATAAGTGCATTGTGGAAAACAGACATTTTCCGAAAATCACGAGAGATATTGGTACGGAAAGTAGGACGCATTGCGAAAATGTCGAAATTTAATATTTCAGTTCGCAGTCCAGAGAAAGCTCTGGTTACATTTGCTTCGATGTATTAAATTTTGTCGTAATTTTAATCTACATCGAATTTCTCTGTAATTAGAATGTTCTGTGTAGTGATTTGCCGACCAAAACGTGTCATGTAGTCTTGTACTATTGATGTTTATACATTTATTTATATGTATGTAGGTATATATCGCTTATTTGATTCTTATGTACAATAAATTAGAAACTACTTTATTTGGTGAAGTTGATTCCATATAGATGTGTTGTGAAATTCTTATGATCTCAACAATCGAATTTCTAGCTATTTTCAGAGCTGCAAATTAAAAACCCACATATGATTTCATTAAAATTTAACCTATGACAGATTAATCGTTTCGTTGACACAGCTACGTTCCTTATTCTAGAGTGTGAGAGTCGCTTCCAATAGAGTTAGATATAGGGTTAACCCAGTGGTGTAGCTGTGAGCAGTCGCACCGGGCATCAAAATGAAAGAGGCATCAAAGTCGACGATCATTTCTTCTAATTTTTTTTCAATCAAGAATCAAGAATTGTACAAGAAAAATGAGAGAATGAAAATGAAAAATACAATCTAGAGGCAAATAAAATAAAATTTAGTGAAATATTGATTTTCTATGAGCCTTTGTGGTAGAGTAAGGTGTCAAGAGAGATGAACATTAGAGAAGTAGGTAA
>DWJN01007158.1:0-10173 GCA_018248895.1 Carystus phorcus | reverse complement strand
CCCGCGCAACTTAAGCAATGACGCACAAACAAGTCTTTTCTGATGCACTTTTGTGCAGGCGTTTAGGAAACGCAACATCCTCCCCCCGTTGAAAGAGTCTTTCAACAATTGCTGAGCTCTTCGGCCGTAGGTAATGGGCAAAGACGAATAAGCGGTCTTCGGACGCAACCCTTGGTAGTGGCAATATCAGCCACTCGAGTGATGCCATCTGGACCAGGGAACAAGCGAGTAACTCGCCCGAGGCGCCAGCAAAGCGGCGGCACATAGTCCTCTTGAAGCAGCACCAAATCTCCTACGTTTAGTCTCGCCGCGTTTGATCTCCATTTCGTCCTTTGCTGCAACTCCGCAATGTACTCCTTTTGCCACCGCTGCCAGAAATTTTGACGTATTTGTTCCAGTCGAGCATATCTTGCGAGAGTATTTTCCTTGCAGTTGTCCAGAGCAGGTGATGGGACAGCAGTTAACGGTCTCCCAATTAAAAAGTGCCCAGGAGTAAGGGACAGAAGGTCATCAGGAGAGGATGATAGAGGACATAATGGACGACTGTTAAGAATAGCCTCCACTTGCGCGAACAAAGTTAAAATTTCTTCAAACGTTAAGTGACTATTTCCCATAACGCGTCTAATATGGAATTTAGCGGACTTTACACCGGCTTCCCATATGCCACCGAAGTGGGGGGCGTAAGTAGGCGTAAATATGAATTTAATACCTTCCTGACTGGCAAAGTGAGATAGAGGTTCAATATTAGATTTTAAAAATGTGCCCACTTCTTTAGCGGCAGCTACGAAGTTACGGCCATTATCGCAGTATATTTCGGCTGGTTTCCCCCTTCGAGCAACAAAACGCCTTAATGTCATAATAAATGAATTTTTAGACAAATCACTAACTGCTTCTAAATGTATACACTTATAGCGGAAACAAACAAATATGCATAAATAGCATTTAAGTAAACGGCTGCCACGTCCTTTACGATTTAGAATGTAGAACGGGCCTGCAAAATCTAACCCAACAGTTAAAAATGGAAAGTCCGAAATTACTCTTTGTGGTGGAAGATCACCCATTTTAGGACACAAAGTTTTTCCGCGAATGCGCCTGCACCGCACACAGTTGTTGACGACACGCCTGGCTAGATGCCTACCATTAATTGGCCACACAGATTCTCGTACAGTCGCCAACAACAACTGTGGACCAGCGTGCATATTACGTAGATGTTCCATCACAAAAAATAATCTAGTTAATCTATGAGACGAATGAAGAAGTATTGGATGTTTCTTCTCATAATGATAATTTGATGAATTTATTCGTCCCCCAACTCTAATCAAGTTATTATTATCTAAAAAAGGTGATAATGAAAGAATTTTACATTTAGAGGATAATGGCTTCTGTTTTAAAAGTAAATCATATTCGGATGGAAATGATTCGCGTTGAGCAAAGATACATAACACTCGGAACGACTCATTTAACTCATCTACCGATAAACAACCAATGCGTTTATTATGTTTATTTCTCGTGTTAAAAATAAATCTAAGTACATAAGCAAAAGAACGTTTTAACTTATTTAAATTAGAATAATTATCAAAGTTTACAATATTATTTTCAAATATAACAGCCGCATGCAATTTTACTTCGGGTAAATCTTCGAATTTGATATTTTGATTTAAAATTGGCCATTTTGATTCATGTTCTAACAGATAGCTAGGACCTGCCCACCATAGGTCTATAGACGCCAATTGCCCTGGATCCACTCCCCGAGAGATCAAATCGGCCGGATTGTGCGCGGTTGGCACATAACGCCAGCTGGCTGCTTGAGTTATCTCACGGATTTCGCGGATTTTGTTAGCTACGAAAACCTTTAGCTTTTTTAAATCACTATTTATCCAAGCTATAACGATGCTCGAATCACACCAATGTACGACACGTGTAAGTTTACATCTAAGTGAGTCGATAACGGCTTTAGTTAAGTTAGCGGCGAGAACAGCAGCGCACAGCTCGAGCCGGGGTATCGTGGTCTGGTCTATAGGCGCTACCCTAGACTTAGCGCATAACAGTCTCACCATTACGTCTCCATTTTCCGCAGTCGACCTAAGATATATACAAGCGCCGTAAGCATACTGCGAGGCATCGCTGAACGTATGCATTTCTACTGTTTTAGGTCGATTGCACAAAACTAATCTTGGAATCCGTAAATTTCGTAAACATTGAATATTGATTGAATATCGTTCCCACTGGTGTTGTATTTCGCGTGGGACGGGCTCGTCCCAGTCTATTTTTTGTTGCCATAATTTTTGTATCAATATTTTAGGTTGTATTATTACGGGACTTAAAAGACCCAGTGGGTCAAATATCTTAAAAGAATTTGACATTATCTTACGTTTAGTTATTTTATCATTAGTAGTAAAATCTTTAGTAGGAAAGAATAAACAATCAGACTTAGGTATCCAGCCTAAGCCGAGAGTATTTGATGATTCGCTTATTGTTAATTGAATTTGTGTGTTTATGTCTGAATTATGAAATAAATTAGGTAAGTTACTTTTATATTTACGCAAATTGAAACAACCGGATAATAATGTTTTAGATACTTCTTGTTGTATGTAACGCAGCTCATCCTCATCGTTGGATCCCGTTATTAGGTCATCCACATAAAAATCATGCGATATTACCGTCTTTATTAGTTCATCGTGATGTTCCTCTCCTAATTGCTTTAAACATCGCGTGCTCAAATAACTCGCACTTGCGGTTCCGTAAGTGAGAGTATTCAACTGCAGCGTTTTGATGGGTTGTGACTCGCTATCTCTCCACAAGATAAGCTGCAACTTGCGATCGTCGGGAGCGACGTTGACCTGACGGTACATTTTTTCCACGTCCCCGGTAAGTAAGTATTTGTACAGCCGAGCTCTAATTAAAATCGAAAAGAGCGAGTCTTGCACGTTGGGACCCACCATCATTAAATCATTTAAAGAGTAACCTGACGACGTAGGAGCGGAACCATCGAATACTACTCTCAATTTCGTAGATTCACTATCTTCCTTAAATACAGCTTGATGGCATAGGAAGTAGGAAACATCAGGTTTGTTTACGGGTGAAACTGATAAATGTTCCAAATCCGAGTATTCT
Organism: Carystus phorcus; assembly: GCA_018248895.1. Classification (NCBI taxonomy): domain Eukaryota; kingdom Metazoa; phylum Arthropoda; class Insecta; order Lepidoptera; family Hesperiidae; genus Carystus; species Carystus phorcus. Next base: position 7,059 of record DWJN01007158.1, on the reverse strand, counting down.
TTAATAAATTTTGTATACTCTATTTTGAGATTATTATTTCGTTTAAACCTTTTTTCCAAGTTTAAGAATCGTTTTCTGGCCAGACCGTAGGAGTCACCTAAACAGTCCGGAGTATCGACTAAAGGTAATTTCACACAAAATCTACCGTTGCTTAGTCGAGTGGTATTTTGTAAGAAATGTTTTTCACAAATTTCGTCCGTTTCGTTTAAAACAGGTTTATTAGTATTTGGAATTTTCTCAATTTCCCAAAAAATAGGTAACATTTTGTCGATTTCATTTTGTTTATTTTGATAGGAAATTAAGGAATGATTGCATTGAGTGTGAAAGTGATTGTTTTGATGACGTGTGCTTGTTGTATGTACAGGGCCTGAGATTAGCCAGCCTAGCTTAGATTCGTGTAGTTTAGGATTATTGGGACCGAGAGACTTTTGTTGACTCCCTAGGATATCCCAGAAGACATCAGCTCCGATCAGCACGTCGATTGGCGCCGGCCGGTGGAAGCTGGGGTCAGCAAGACGAATGTTATCAGGTAAGTATAGTTTTTGTATATTAATAGGCATTTTAGGCAGATTACCAGTTAATTCGTTCAATACAAAACAAGATAAAACAACTTTGAACGAACTGTGTAATGAATTTAGTTGTATATTACACTTTTCTAGTATTTGATTAGAACAATTGTTACCAATCCCGATGACCTTTAGCATATCAATAGGAACTGAATTAAAATTTAGCTTTTCTTTTAGCGATTTAGTTATAAAAGAGGACTGACTGCCGCAGTCCAGCAATGCACGGACTTGCTCGGTTCTCTTAGTCTGCGGATTACAAATCTCAATAACTGCAGTAGATAAAAGCACCTCTGTGTTACTTTGTTTCGTAAAATTAACTAAAGTCTCAGGTTCAACAGTTTTCTCATCACCTGAAATCTGACATTTAGACGGGATATGTAATAAACTGTTATGTCGCTTACTACAAGCACGACACGGACCCCTGGTACAATCAGCTTCAGGATGTCCTTGCCTAAGGCAGTTAGGACATAACTTATACTTTTTCACCTCCGCCCACCTATCTTGTATAGATTTATTTTTGAAAGTAATACAATCGTAAATTCTGTGATTTTCTCCACAAATTATACATAAAAGCTTGGTCGATTTTATTTTAGTTGTAGCAGTATAAGATTTGACTTGTTGAATGTGATTTGATTTTTTGTGATTATTATTATTTTGCGAAGATTGTAAATTCCGTGATGTATTTAGATGAGTTTTAAAGCTATGTTCATTTTTATTACGATTCAATGACTCCAAAACGTCGGCGCGATCAATCAAAAATTTATAGAATTGATCCAACGTTGGACAATCAGGTAACGAGTTTCTATATTCTTCCCATTTCATTAATGTTTGACTATCTAATTTAGAAGATAACATAAAAATCACCAACACGTCCCACTTATCTGTGGGCTGCCCTAAATTGGCTAAGGCTCGCAAATTCTTAGTCACGTGATCCACCAAAAAGCGTAACGATTTCTCGGACTCGCGAGTGAGCTGTATATTAAATAATGCGTTTAAATGGTGATTGGTAAGTAGCCGTGTGTTGTCGTATCGCTCGCGAATCAATTGCCAAGCTGTCGGATAGTTTGCCGCCGAAATTTCTAAGTTTGATATTACTCGAGCGGCCTCGCCTTCTAAATATGAAACGAGATAATGAAATTTGTGGATAGGCGAGATACGATGATTTTTATGAATTAAACTTTCGTAGGTATCACGAAATTCCAACCAGCGGAAATATACTCCGTCAAATTTCGATATTTGTATTTGAGGCAACTGAAAACCAATATTACTGTTATCATCGCCCTGACGGGGTGGGGAAACATTATATTTATCCATTAATGTTTTAGCTTTAGCGGTAGTGCTAATCAAGTCCCCTTCCACTCTTTCCCGCTCTTCGAGTTCCCCATCAAGTTCATCAGAATTTAATACCTCTATTTCATTTTGTAAGTCATCGAAGTTAGATGCTAACGTCTCGATACGATTTATACGGAGAGACAGTTCGGCCAATTCGACAGATGTCAATGAAGTCTTTTGGCTTATGTTATTTATGTAATTTTTATATTTTGTCAATTGACCTTTAATTGAAGAACGTTTTCTAACCAGCACACTTAATCTACGCAATGCCTTAGTATCGCTGTCGCTAGAAGACATCGTTACAATGATATTAATTTAATAAATAAAATAACGTAAGCCAATTAACAACAGAAACTAGGTTATTAATGAACGGTATAATCTCACGCTCCTCGCTTCGGTAACAGTAGCCGCGATGGGAAACCGGTCGCGCGCACAGCTGATAGCCCCGAAAGCCTGATGCTGGTGACGCACCGGCCGTTGTATGAAGCACAGGCCCGCCGCGCAGCGCGTAGAAAACACTGGAATTAGTCGGCGAAAACAATTACTATATGCGAATTGACGCGGTTTGATTATACGTTTAATTATATGATGACAATTTAGCTAATAATGTAATATTACAATAGAAGTGTGATATAGGTTACCACACAAACACTCAAGAACAGAATGATTATAAAGTCTGACAGAATGATAATATCTACTAGAATCTGATGATATAATGATAATGATACTTATACTTTGTATTTGTAAGTATGTAACTTTGACTATAATAATTGATTTTATCTTGTGACCTTTTATGTAAGCGTTTATTAGGTACAGATTACACGAATCACGTTAATCTGGTTAATCATTTATTAAATTAAGTAAGAAACTTTGATCGCTGGAAGCTATTTACTGAGTTAAGAGAACAATGTAGGAATTTGATTAAATATGGATGATAGTAAAGGAGGTTATGAAGGAAGGGCACTTATCTGGTGATTCACGATGTGATGCTTTTGCTGCTTCACCGATTCGATCATCAGTTTTGTATCCAGACACCTTTCGCTTCTTTTCCAATTATTCCAGATAAAGATCGACGAAGTTTTCTTGATTTTGAAGCGAGTTCCACGGGATTACGTGGCTCTTATTTTGTACTTGATTTTCTCGTAGTTCCCCTCATGGGCCACCAATTTATGTCTTTAGTTGACAAAACGTGCCACAAATTCAGCCAAATAATACTCGTAATCACTTGTAAAACCGTTTTAATGTTAAATTTAATACAAATTGAATAGAGCTACACGCCATTAGCACAAAAGGATATTAATAGAATGTTGAGGGTATGACACTAAACGACTTTTTAGCTCCCGCGCAACTTAAGCAATGACGCACAAACAAGTCTTTTCTGATGCACTTTTGTGCAGGCGTTTAGGAAACGCAACAATAGACTTATGTAAAAAAAATAATATATGTTTATATTGCTTCTAACATATAAATGTATATAAAGCAATGTTTATTTATTTGTTCGTTAGTGTTTTATGGGCTCTGAAAGAGAAAGAGTAAGCACTAATGTCTTTACCAACTTTGTTAAGAATTTTCTGAAAAAGTGCTGAGGCGATTCTTTCGCCGTTTCTTCTTCTCTGTGTAAAAGCACCTTTCCGAAACGGTTGTAGAATCAAAAAATGACGTCGATAAGTATATTGAAAAATTACTTGGATGAATAAATGAACTTGAATAAAAAAGGTTTCGGTAGCAACCGGATTACATGCTTTTAATAGGTATACATACCATAACAGTGTTTATTAATAAGTAATATAAGTCTGTATTGTATACGTAATGCTGTTGGCGTGTCAATAAATTTAAAAATAAAAATAAATAACTAACTAACTAAATAAATAAATAACTAACTAACTAACTAACTAACTAACTAAATAAATAACTAACTAACTAAATAAATAACTAACTAACTAACTAAATAAATAACTAACTAACTAAATAAATAACTAACTAAATAAATAACTAACTAACTAACTGAATAAATAACTAACTAACTAAATAAATAACTAACTTATTAAATAAATAACTAACTAACTAACTAAATAACTAACTAACTAAATAAATAAACAAATAAATAAATAAATAAATAGTCACCCATGGAGTCCCTATTGGATGGCGGCTCGGAGGAGGTGAGCAGACTGGTCCGCTGCGACAGTCGCCGCTCGCGCTCCACGTCCGTGCGCAGCGGCCGCTCCGTGAACAGCTGCAACGTTATTTACATATTAACACATCAAGCGTGGCAAGGCTAGAGAAACTTGTATATCGCTTTTTTGATATCGAATCGTTTTTGTGGACAGTTAGTTGGGAAATAGATGTTAACATAAGATTATTATAATCGCTATGTGTGCCTGTGTAGGCGTACACTTAATTTATTAAAAATCTATATTCAATAATATAAAGCTGAAGGGTTTGTTTGATTGTTTAAATGCGCTAATTTTATCAAATACTGAACCGATTTGAAAAATCCTTTAAGTATAAGTATAATTTAGTCCTAAAATTGGAGGAAGGCTATAAACATCACGCTAAAATAAATAAAAGAGGATCAATAAAAATATTGCGAAAACTATAAAATTTAGAGCTTTTCTTGCATGCGCTGAGTAAACAATGAAAGTTACTCAAATTACTTTTGTATTCATAAAGTACGCAAATTATGATTATAATACAAAAATAAAAATATTATTTTATTTAAAGAAAACCAAGTTATCTCCCTAATAATAATCCACACTAATAATATAAAGCTAAAGAGTATTGTTTGTTTGGTTGAACGCACTAATCTCCGAACTACTGGTTCGAGTTTAAAAAATATTTTTGTCTATTAAATGGACTCTCCATTTTAGGAGTAAAGCTATAGGCTATATAACATAACGCATACCAATATTGGACCAGACGGAACAGACAAATGTTTCAAGGTTATATAAAGTTCACAAGAAAGTAGAGTGGAGAATAATGAAAATTTTGTTCCTAATGGAATTCAAGCCTCAGAAGTAACTTGACCGATTTGAATGGAGAATTCATTTATGTGTTGTAGTAATTTACGAAGGCATGTTTTTCTTGAAGCGAGAAGAAAACAATTGACAATACATACATCTACTTTGCATACCCTATTAATGCATTTATAACCTTAAGTCTTCTTTAATACGTACTGAATTCCGTCAGCATTGACTTAATAATCCTAAACTATTACAAACCTTATACAAAATAAACTTCAATGTTATCATTCAATTAATAATTTAGTTAAATGCGTGCAATCGCGTAAGTTACTTTATAATGTGCAAACGAAACTTAACCTTATTACGTAGGTGCGTGCGACAAATTTCTCTTGAACCTTCACCGAGTGTTAGCTTGGAAGCTGATAGGCACGGTTAGTATTGTTACATGATTAGGTGGTATTAAACATGGACGTAGTCTATTTAAACAGCAGTTTTGTGTGTGCGTGCATGAATGCATGCGTGGGTGCGTGTGCGTGCATGCATGCGTACATGTATGCGTACGTGCGTGCGTGCATTTATGGGTGCGTCCGTGCGAGTTTCACAGATATTAAATACAATTATAAGCAATGTTGTGTTAATAACAGGTTCCCAGAAATTACTATACACATAGAAATGCATAAAGGTAACGTTATTTATTGAAATCCGATACTTTAAACGAGCATTTATTCTGCATTTGTATATAATTGGTTTCAATGAAACGGCTCCTAACGATTTTGACGATTTTTGTATTTATATAATCCTTTAATATTAAAATTGATCTAGGTAAGTTTCATCTCCGTTATAATCTAAAAAAAATTTATATTTTATAAGCTGATTTCCAGGAAACATTTTTATACATACAAAAATATTTTGGTTAAGTTAACGTCGAAATATCATCCGAATAAAGCTCTGTTACCAGTTTTATATACACGATACAAATACTTATTATACACTACATAAGAACGCCATGTCCAGCGTAACATACAATTTTATATGACCTTGTTCAGTAAGCGTTAAATTAATATAAATGACGTCATACCTCCTGCCGAAGCTCCCGTAGCGGCGAAGCGCTGCCGAGATCGAGCGAGGGGCTCGCGCTGTTGTTGAACACCGCGCTGTTGTTGGGGCTGCTGCTCGCGCTGTTGTTGGCGTTGTTGTTCGAGTTGTAGAGGGCGTTGTGGAGCGTCACGTTGATGGCGCTGCTGACGCCGTTCGCCGCCGCTGATGTGTACCAGAGGCTGCCCGATTGGATGCCGACTTCGCTCTGCGAACGTAACACATATATGTACGTCTATGTTATACCTGTATAAACTGAATAAAAGGCGGTGCAAAGCTATCGATAGATGTCGCTACTAAGATTTGGGACAACTATTTGTAATGTTCGGTGAATTGTACAGTTAATCCATTTCTGTTATTTGGATTTAATTCATGAATCGATTTGTAGGTTATAATAAACTATTACTTATAGTCATATATAAACGAAATTAATCTCCTCGAAAATAAATGTTACTTATAAAATAATACATTAATAGGATGCACTTTTTTAACATCAGTCACGTGACACAAAACTATGCATTACGGAGACATTCATGTATTATGTATGTAATTTTAAAAGCATAGTTAGATAACAATAGTATAGATATATTAATACCTTCCGGACCCGTTTCTTCTCCCGTCGAGGCGTGAGAGTGCCGCTACTGCTGTTCCTGAAACACGACCGACTATGTCACCACAACGCTCTTACAATAAGTAATTATTTAAATTCAAAATCATTCATGTACATATTATCTCAACATAGTGTACGTCATTTTATGATTTTACCACTTCTTCTCTTTCACATTCTAATAACCATAAACTAAGATCAAACATACATCAATACTAATATATAAAGCTAAAGAGTTTGTTTGTTTGTGTGAACGGGCTAATCTCAGGAACTACTGGACCAATTCTTTTACTGTAAGTTAGTTAGGTAGGTAGTTATAGAGGAAGGCTATAGGCTATAGAACATCACGCTAAGAGGAATAGGAGGGGAGCAGCAATAACAAATATTGCGAAAACGGCAAAATTCTGAGCTTTCCTTGCGTACGCTGAGTAAACGGTGAAAGTTACTAAAAAATCATGTATTACAAAATTGTTCCCCTCTAAAAGATCTAAATAAAAGT
>DWJN01007157.1:0-10174 GCA_018248895.1 Carystus phorcus | reverse complement strand
GTCTGTATAACCTTTATAGAAACAAAAACTACTCGACGGATTTTAACGAAACTTGGTATAATTATTTTTCATACTCCCGGGCTGGTTATAGTATACTTTTCATCACGCTACAATCAATAGGAGCAGAGCGGTGAAGGGAAATGCTTACCACCACTTCCACGCGGACGGAGTTGCGGGCGGCCACTAGTAGCTAATATGCATTAAAAAATATTTATGCAAGATGGACTTATTAAGTTAGTGACATCGTCAGGTGATCCAGGAGCCAAAGTCGGAGCCGCTGCCGACGGGCGTGCGGCGGTCGGAGCGCGCGGCGCGGCGCCGCGTGTCCAGCACGTACGAGTACGAGGACGGCGACCTGTACGTGGACGCGCCGCCCGCGCCGCGCCGCAAGCGAGCCGCGCGCCCGCGCCCGCAGCGACACCGACACGCGCACGGTACGTACACGCAACGAGCGGTTTGTGCTTTTTTTTAAAGAAGGAAGCCCTCGATTCGTCTGTATCTTTCATTATATGTGCACCGTTTTGCATGTTCTAATCGCAAGAGCTGCTGATGCTTGTTATTGTGAGTGATTCGTTTTTAACTCATTGTGTTTGACTTCGGAATTGAAATATTTGATGAGGCCTATTCAATTGAACGTTGGCTCGCTCTATCGTTTTATATCATTCATTTACATTTCGTTTTATCAATAAAACTAGCTTTTGCCCGCGGCTTCGCTCGCGTTATCATCTTTCATCTCTTATTTTATCCCCTTAGGGGAAGAATTGATCAAAATCCTTTCTTAGCGGAAGCCTACGTCATCACACCTACCTGCATGCCAAATTTCAGCCCGATCCGTCCAGCGGTTTGGGCTGTGCGTTGATAGATCACTTATTTTAGCTATTAGAAAGTACAATGTTTAATTTAACTAACTACCAATGTAAGAATCTGTCGCGGTCCCTACATGTTTACTATATATACTTTACAAATATAGTATATATTTCAAATATAGTCTTTGAGGCAAGAGTGAACAGGCATTTTTTAAGTTAGTGCGCGCACCATCCAAGGCTGCATCTCTTACCATCAGGCAGGATAGTAGCCAAAGTGTAAATATACATATATAGTGTAAAATAAATAATAATGTGTAATTGTTATCGGTGACAGCGGCGAGTGCGAACAGCGCGGGCGGGTACCGCGCGGCGCGGCCGGCGCCCGCCAACGGGATCGAGTCCCTCATCCAGGCCTCCGTGCTCGCTGAGGAGGAGCAGCCGGTCAACGAGACGTGAGTGTCCTCTACCGATATACTGCTTGTTTGAGGGCAGATTATATGACTAGATGATCCAGCAAACGTTGTTTTGCCATATAAATTTTTAATTAAGAACTATTTTTATAACCATAAAAATGGTTATAGCGGGTTAACCTTAAAAGCTAGACATATGCTGTCGCGGATTTTTATTTAGATCTTTTAGAGGGAAACAATTTTGGAATACATGATTTTTGAGTAACTTTCACCCTTTACTTGGCATACGCAAGGAAAGCTCTAAATTATGATGTTTTCGCAATATTTTTTATTGCTGCTCCTCTCCTCATTATCTTTTCGTTATGTTATATATAGCCTATAGCCTTCTTTGATAAATGGACTATCTTACACTAAAATATTTTTTCAAATCGGTTCAGTAGTTCCTGAGATTAGCGCGTTCAAACAATCAAACTCTTCAGCTTTATATTATTACTATAGAACTATAGATAAAATACATAGTTCGACTTATAGACCCAGTTACATAGATCATGGTCATGGCGAGAATTGGCTCTTAGTAATCGTGAGTACTCGTTTCCATTTAATATGTTTGGTGTCTGGGATAAGTTTAAAATCACACGGTTCGTAAGTTAAACAACGAAACACTATCTAACTGTGCACGATAACCGATAGTCCATTGTAAATATTTTACAATTAAATAATCTCTGGTATTTTTTCACCTAGCATAGTACTAACTGCTTTATAATGTCGATTTCAAAAATAGAAAGAAATATATCTAAAAGAATTGACAGCTCAATACTAGTTTTCGCCGTTGCTACATTGACAAACAACATTCTCAGAGCCTAAGAAGTTTAAGAAGAAATAATCGTATTACTTTGTAAGAGTAGCATGTGACCACACCAGAAAACAATTCTTCACAGTTACTGAATGGAAAATGTTTCCATGACACGTCACAGACGTACTACGCAAATCTGGCATTTGCATCTTTGTTATGTCAGAACAGAAAAGACATCGAGCGGAGGTTTCAGATCTTATAGACTATAGAATAAATTTTATTTCAATACTACTTTCTAGTTGTCGATACCTCCAAAAATATACTTTAATTCTTTCTATAACATTATATACTAATTTTCAATAAAATATGTTTGATATACAATATATACTTTATGTACACGTGAAAATGTTGTCCTTTTTGTCAAATTGTTCAGTTATAGGTCAAAGAGCACAAGGCCAAAAATATAATGAAATTGGGTTTTTCAAACTGCATGTTACATGATGTAACTTAAAAAAAAAGAGATGTTTTATAATTTCAAATAAAAAACATGAAGTGGGTTTTTTACTATTTTTTTTTCAGCAACAACTCAGGTTAGGACACAGAATTTTTCATTTACATTTAGAATACAATAAATGTTTTTTTTATTATTTCAAAAGAACAGTTTTTTACAGCACTACACCTTATATTTTTGTTAGGTATAACCATTAAAATACATCAAATTACATACAATAATGGACTAATGCTGCTATCTAAATAAATAAGACTTATATTTTTCATATCATCATAATTTAGTATACTAATATTCTCTAAAGAGACTATTGTGTAGTTATGCAAAAACAATTTGGGTGAGATCAGTCTATTCTAAATAACCAAAGAAATTACATCTATAATAGTTGGAGACATGCTAATGGCAAGTGTTGAAGGTTTCAATGCAGGGGACACATTAAGCCTTTTTTATAATTTTTATTGTTAGATGGCAGTTGAAAAGCCATGACAGAATTCTCATGAGAGTATAGAAATTTGCAACATTTGTTTCAGGCACAAACCATTCCACCAGAACTGAAGTATAAAGTCGGATGCCCTTTTAGAGTGAAGCCATTTGAGAATGATGAGGGGCCCATGTTATATATTTAGCTCCAAACAATTTAAAGCCAAATTATAATGAGAAACTGCTATATCTTTTTTACAATTGCTAAATAAAAACCAACAAGAAGAATCAGTGAGGAGAAAAAAAAAAGTTAAAAGGCTGAATTATCAGAACTTTAAAAATATTATTTGCATCAAAATAGTGGTATTACTAAATGCTGCTTCAAGCAATAGTAGGGAACCAAGTGTACACCTGGAGTGCCAGTTCTGTTTTCCCCTCCTTCCTTCTTGGACAGCAACGCGTAGGTGATACCCCTGGTGTTGCTAATGTCCATGGGCGACGGTGATCACTCACCATCAGGTGGCCGACCTGCTCGTTTGCTGGCTTACAGCATAAAAAAAAACATATACAAAAGTAATTGTACATGTAAAGAGCATATTTGTATCCCTTTTTCATGATATTGCTCTTGCATTTAATATTTATAATTATGTTATAGTTACATAGAGAAGTGCAGAAAGCTAACTTTTTGTATAATATGTGTTGTAAATACATTTATCATAAATAATAATTTTAATGTGAAGCAAGCCTTTCACAAATTGAATTAAGGCCAAATTTAGACTGCAGAGTTAGGTCTCAAGCATAAATATATTAGACAATTGATTTATGATTTGGCAATTCAGATTAAGTAAACAGATAAATAATGCTACACACTCATAGCTCCACATTAGATTTCAGTGTGTTGTGGGTGTCATGGATAACACACAAATACAAAGGCACACACACACAATCATTCAAATATCTGCCTCACTGGGAATCAAACCCAGGTCTCTTTAAATGTAGCTCTGATGACTGTTGCACCATACTTTTTTTTTAACTTAATGTCAATATGTATTTTAACTTAAAATTCAAAAATCTTCATGTAGTTCCCATAAAATGATACCATTTTAATCCAGGGGACTGCAATATAGGGTTAGCTTATAAAGTCTTATCTTACTTATTGTTATTACTAAAAAGACATGAAAAGTTTAATACTAACATATTTCTTGGGTATAAGACCAATGTCTTTGCAATTCTGTAACAAAATCATCTGCCCATTTAATGTAATGTAGGCATGTAAGTAACACATTGCTTGATGGTCTTAAAACAATTTATTTGATACTAGTGACTCATCCTGGCTTCGCACTGGTGCAATGCTGATACTAACATACATACACTACAGAAAAAATAGTGAACATATTATACATATAAACCTTCTTCAATCACTTTATACTCTATCTATTAAAAAAACCGCACCAAAATCCGTTGCGTAGGTTTAAAGATTTAAGCATACATAGTGACAGAGAAAGCAACTTTGTTTTATACTATGTAGTGACAAGGTATCCTTGCTCATCTTATTACTATTTATTAATACATAATTCAGTACCCAAAGATTTGTCTTTTCATATCTTTCAGAATATTTTAGCTGTTTAGTTATACTTAGCACCTAAATTTTGAAATGAATTACTGCCGAGTAACAAAATTAGCTGACTCATATGAATATCAACATTAGCTCATAAATTAACATTATTAAAGCACCTTAATTTTCCTTTACATCATGTACTAAATAGAGAGGCTATAGGGATCTATTGTAAGGCTCTCTTATCCTAGCAATCTGCCACGCCTTGGCATCGCCTGCTGGTGTGGAATCTTCCTAAAGATCTAGATTTGGCGAGAGAAAATCCTAAGTAGCCCTCCTTTTTATATGTTACAAAGGACTGAAGGGTTCAGTCATTCGGCAAGCAAGTTTATTAAAATCAAACTGAAATTGATATTAATAATTCTTGCTTTATAATCATGTAAAATCATCAACAGTTCCAAGAAGGATATAGTAGAATATCCTGCTTCTGAACTGATTCTCCACACTGCAATATAAAGACATTTAAACATTGGGATTTTTCGGGATTTGGGTGTAACCCTATCTTTTATTTATTTAAACTTTATAGACCACAATAACACATTATGATACAAACGGCAAGCTTAATGCATTATCTACCAGCTAATGATTACACCAAACAGATATTCACAAACTTCAGTTTGATGATATAATAAGGGTAATAGGATGTAATAATCTATAGAATTACATAAACATTTATTTCATATACTGTATACATTAACAAGAATATCAGAAAGGTTGACCCACTGTACTACGAGCAAATTAACATTGATCCAAGGGGTGCTGACATAGCTTCCCCCTGCAATCCTTTTTGTCACATACACTTTTAACTTTCATTATGAAGTTTTAAGAATCTGCTGTTGTAAATTAACAGTGAAATAAAGGCTCCATGTTCAAAACCTAAACCTTAAAAACGAAGACAGAAACAATAATCATATTTTATGCAAATTTTAGATGTCAGAACCCAGCAGGTTTAAATAACACAACTTCAAATAGATTTAATGGTAAAAATAATAATTTTACCACATGCAAACCATGTTATAAAACAGTCCAAAGATCAGTCTGGTTCTAAATTCCTCTATTACACACATTTAGAATCTTTTGCTATCTCTGCAACTCGATATTTACTTAAATTTACTCATGAAGATTTGTATTAGAGCTGTAATGAATTAAAACATTTTATTCATCCTAATTTCAACTCAAATATTCCTTTGATATCACTCTCAAACTCCCAAATTCATTTGAAATACTACAAGGCAACTTAATTAGAAATTCTATTTTTGAATCAAATTGAATTCATGGATGTTGAACAGTTTTCCTTATTAAATTCCAAAATAAATTAGAAACAAGCGGCTCCACACAAAATTACTTTTTTTTACAGTTCTCATTATATTGTACATGCTTAAGATAATGAAGAAAAAGAATAAAACATTGGTATAAACTATCATTTGAATGATTATTAAGGTATTAAGTGAAGAACTTAGAAAATAACTTGGGACACAATTTAGGGTGTGTCAATTTGACATTAAATAATTACCATGCTTATTACATGAACTAAAAATTATTCTTAGTTGTCTCACATGGTTTTTATCATAGCTATAACACTGCTAACCATAGGAACACTGACATATAAAAAGTGTTCAATAATTTTTATATATTACAGCCACAGCCATTATTTAAAAGTACAAATGTGACCTGCTAACATTCAGTAAGTTTTTGAAATGTCTATGTGAATCAGAGTAAGTGCATGACTAATAAAGTGAAAGCACTGAGAAAGTGTTCAGTTGATACATAAATTAAATACATGACAGCAGCTTTAATACGAAATTGGTATTAGTGCAAATTTTGTTACTTTCCAGTGCTAAAGACAACTATTTCACTATACGGAAAGAGGTTTAGTCATGCTCGATTATTAGAAATTGCAAATGATCGATTTACCCCGGGCAAGCGTGCCAATGTTAATGATTAGTGCGTGAAAGTCCAGATAACCTTAACAATAGCATTTTATCTCGATTTAGAAGATGCGCGAGGCAGATCGCGGTTCATGTAGTATAGCGAACAATAGGTGAAACGACGGACGTAAGCCGATCTCTAAAACCCAGTTATCCTAAATATCTAGAACGTTCTGACACACACTGATCCATCCAAGGTACGCTATGCATGACTGGGCTCAATGACATCGATTGAGTAGACAACTTCCCAGTTACAGGAAAAAAGGACACATTTTTTCAGAACATTTAGCTGACATTTTTTGTAATTTAGAACTAAAAGCGGCGAGTATCGAAATATATATTGATATTCACGGTAGAAGACGTGTAGTAGAAGGTTAATAAAGCATAGTTTATGATTTTATCACAGTAAAAATGTAAAGGGCATCCCACCGGCGGATGACGCATCGATCGCTGACCAAGCCTAACGAATGCCATCGATTTCTTACAGTTTAGCTAACTAATCACCCAAAATGAATGTATTGTATCAATTTTCTGCCTAAAAATGATCGAAAGGGGGGTACACTAACTGATTTTGAGAAGAAAATTTTCAGGCTATCACCAAATCGTCTTTCAACTGTCGGCGAAAATAGAAGGATTTTTACGTCCCTAATACTAAAGGAATAGCAAAAATATGTACTCACCGTCATAGCGCTCCGCCTGTTCGGCTAGCTTCGCTTTATACACATTATCTTCCCTTTCCGACATTGTGGATGACAAATGATTTTTCACTAACTAAAACCGAATCGCCAGGTCACTAATTCACCAAGATGGCCGCGCCCGCCAACCGAATCCGAATTCGATCTTCAACTAAACTCCGCCCATGACGTCATAGAAGTGGCAGTTTCCGTTTAGGCGTACTTGCCAGACTAAAAACACGATCATTTCCTGCCTTTGTAGTTTTTAGTTTCAAATTTAAAATTAATAACATAATCGAAGTTAAGAATATATAATAAAATAATTCTTAGTCAATATTGAATTTAAATATATTATTAGAAAATTCAAACGTTACTTGTTCATACCAAATTTACATATGGTCTATCCGAAAGTAAGAGGTTTAGAGATGTTCTAAAAAATTTAACCAAACGTATCATTGTAGATGAATGGAGGTTTACATAGTCTTGAAAGACTGATGACATAAAGATATGTGTATCTAATACACAATTATTATTTATTTGTGAAGCAAGTCTAGATATCTTCATCATTTTGGTTGGATCAGCTACCGAACTAATCATTCTAGCCAATACTTTTTTTATTCTCTCTTCTTTCTCGGCCGACGATGTATCAGTGTCTCTAACGATCTAAAATATATTGTTACAACAAAAACATTGATAATTTCAAGTAAACTTGATATTTGTCTAACTCCTAAAATAAATAATAGACAATATTTCAAGTTTCGGGTAAATAGTTTTACGGCAACGAAGTGAGGGTTGGCTGTTTGTAAATTACATGTAGAACTGCTTTAAACCTTTTTGTCCTACTTTACGACAGTGCTGTAAATATATCGCATAAAATAATTATCTATGGAAATAATTTCTAAAGCTATTCTTTTGCAATCTGTGTTTAGAACTGAAAGTATAATACAAAGTTTGCACATATTTCAATTATTCCAACGTTTCAACTAACACTAAAGTAATATTAAACGAAAATTACAACATTATTACGGTATGTGAGGACCGGAAGGTTATAATATGTGTATATGTGTTGTGACGATACACATCCTAATGTTTTTTTAACAGTAATAAAAGCATTAATATAAAAACTTTTTAAAGGTATATCTTTTCTTGTATAATATTTAAAGGATGAGTGGTGTGGTGTACTTATGAGTCGTATTCTGCTTCTGGCACCCCATAAATCTATCCTTATTATTCATCTATAAATAAAATATGAATTAAGTCTTTCGGTACACAAAAATAGTGATAGGCAATTAAACTGATATATCATTTGTACGTAATGATCTCTGTCAGTAGTGATAATAGTTTGTGATCATGGTACATGTTTTTACTATTATCGTAGGCTAAATAAGTTGCATGCAAAACCATAGGATTCACAGTAAAAAAAATTGATGTCAATAAAATGACAGCAGAAATTGTCAAACATGACAATCGATGTTAATTAGTAAATTTTAATAGCATTTCAAGATAACAATAAATAATTGCTTTGTTTTTTAGTTCTTGTTTCTTGTATAACACGCTTTTTCTCCGCAACATTATCAATCTAATGTTTATTTTCCAATATTACGTTTATTTTGAAAATCTGACCATTTGAATAAAATACATTGTATTATTTTACAGAAGTAAGCATTCATTTGTAAAAATGTCTAATATAAGCTATGATCTTGATACATCGGGCGGGCTAATGCCAGTAAGTTCTAATTCTTGTATTAATACTGATTTGACTAAAAGATCTTCCAGGATTAAGACCGTTATACTAGGAACCTGTTGCCATTCCGGCGTTATGATGTCGACCCATGGTTCAATGAAATAATTTATTCAAGTTCAAAAATAAGGTTTTTAATTCGACTGTATTTTTGTGTGTTACTTAATGCTGTCCTTTTTATATTCGAAAGTTTGTGCTTGTCGTGTTCGCCCATTTAAATATAAGCGACATCTGTTGGTATTGCTGAAAGACTTTTTTTGAGTTATCCCTAATCATTTATATTACTATATACTTGATGCATTTGACTTTGCAAATAAAAATATTTATTTTGGCGTATTTAATTGAAGTTGGTTTTTGACAAAGCCGTTGTGTTGTTTGGAGGCAATTGATAAACATAAAAGTTGTTCATATACATAAAATTAATTCCACTATTACTATTACTTATTATGGATTCTTTTTTAATTTAGATTATGTTAAACAATAAGGAACTTGTTTTTAATTTCATATGAATAACTTAATGTTAGTGGAGTTACATCTTGTCTCATCAAACAGAAAATTCTTTTTCCATTATTGCTAAGAATGGTTCATATTTTTCAGCTTATACGCGCATTAATAAAGCCACCGGATGAAGAAACGAGTACTCAAAAGACAAAGAAACCCCAGCATCCATATTACAAGAGGCCAGGGAAAGGTCATAATCATGATTGCTGCGATGCATGTGGTGAAGGCGGGGACTTGATTTGCTGTGATCGCTGTCCAGCCAGCTTCCACTTAGGCTGCTAGTGGGTATACGTGAAGTAGTAAACTTTAATTCAAATCTTTTATGAATTTTAAATAAGGAGGAAACCTTTTGAGTTAAGTTAAGTGAACGATTAGTGTAATATAGTGTATGTGCATCATCCGTAAAGAACACAATAATAAAGTGTCTTCACCTTAATAGAGACTATAAGAAAAGTGTTAATGAACACATTCTTACTCTATTTTACTGTAGTCATTTAGGTTAAACTAATATTACTCATTAGTCTATATAAAAAAAAATTTAAATGTTTTGCATCTATTACCAATTTATTAGGTGGGGGAACTGAGGTCATTGGTTTTATAGAATTAACTGCCTTTTGTATACCACATTAATCATACAAAGTCAAAAAATAAGAAAACAACAACCTCAGTAACATTATACACATTTTACAAACCACAATAATTTCGTCGGTCGAATCACGAAAAGGCGTAACCAACAAATTGCCCATTTTATAAAGAAATTTGGAAACAATGTTTTAAT
>DWJN01007156.1:0-10174 GCA_018248895.1 Carystus phorcus | reverse complement strand
AGCGGTGCAAATGTTCCTTCATCTGATTCCATAATAAAATTTATATTATGACTATTATTTCTATGCTTTTCTTCGTAGGCACGTGCTCCTACTAATCCCAACTCTTCAGCAGTCCAAAAAATAGATTTTATGGTTCTTCTTGGCCTTAGGTTAAGACGTTTCAAAATAACCGGTACTGCCCATGTAACGAATAAGCCACCCCCGTCATCCATGGCACCTTGCCCAACATCCCAGCTATCGATATGACCGGAAACAATAACATGTTTTTCGGGATAAAAAGAGCCTTTCCAATCTATAATTGTATTTCTAGAAATCCTTGTATCATATGTCGATGACATTTTTATATTCAAAACAACTTTAATGCCTCGATTATACAATCGTCGAATCATGTCAGCATCCTCAAGAGAGATAGCAGCAGTGGGTATCTTCGTTACATTATTTCCGTATGTCTGTAATCCTGTATGAGGTGAGTTAATAGAGAACGGTGTAACAGAACGTAATAGCGACGCTACCGCTCCTTTCTCGGCTGCTTTTGTAGCACCTTGTGATCTATAAACAACTGTTTCGGCATAAGTTGTGAATACTGGATCGTAAAGAACAATTTTTCCTTCAATATTGGCTTCTGAAGCCTCTTCCAACTCAAGGAAATTTTCAATAACAATCACTTCACCTGTAACTCCTTCAGTTGGTGTACTAACACTTGTTCCTAGACCCAAAATAGCTATTTCTTGAACTCTCGGTTCTAACATCGTAATTTTTTCTTCACCTCTCACCCAGTGTGGTACCTAAAAAGGACAAGAAAAAAAAATTTAAATATGTACAAGTTCACCATTCAGAAATGGTGTATTGTGGAATTAATATTTCCAAACTATTTGGCTGTCAATAATTTATAAAAGTGTCCATAAAGCTATAATTTTCATTATTTTTCCTATTTCAAGAATGTACCTCCACTTCTTCAGTAATGATATCGTGAATATCCTCGGCCCGAGTAAGTCCGATCATATAATCAATAGATTTCTCAAGAACTTCTGAGCCCGAAAGTCTGGCGCCGAATGTATCTACAAACTTCGCTAATCTGAAAGCAATAAAATTTTGAATGATAAATTAATAAGTTTTGTAACAACCTCAACATATTTTCGGTCCAATCAATATTAAAAAATAATTAAGTCAAAAGGCGACACCTTATTTTCAGATTTCACCATAACAGTTAAATAGTTTTTTATGTAAACTTTTGGTTTATTATAAAATTTTATAATTTATTTATCACCTCAATAAAATACTCTTCTAGAGAAATCTACTCTATCCAAAGTTTCTCTATCCTATCCTAGGTTCTCATTTGGTTACTTGATGATGAAAATTGAACAAAATAAAGTATATGTATATGATGATATGTAAGCTTCCGGGTGGGTTTTATTTTAATTTGGTGAATATCTGATCATTACATTCGGAGGCAGACAACGAAAATCTTCAAATAATTACAGCAGATGTCTCACGATTGCAACGCTCTTATTAACGCAAAAAGGTGGAAGCCCGCGTGAGCAGGCTTCCAGCGACATTTGTGACATGGACACATACATGGAAGGAACCACTACAAAGTAAGAAATAAAAAAAAAAAAAACTTTTAACAAAAAAGGAAAATCGCAAAAGGGAAAACAGATAAGGCGGTTTTCCTTTATTGTTAAAAATGTTTAGTCATTTAAGGGTAAAAAGTTATACATATAAGTATGAAAAGTATTAATATATTGTAATATTTCAACATTCAATATATTAATTCTTAATTGTTTTTTATAACTTATATATTTCATCTCGCGGGAACAGGTACATTTTGGTGACATAGGATAGAATTTTATAGGGATCCTTGAGTATACTTTGATATAAGAGATCGCATGCCAAGTATTATCTTAATCTAAAGTGGCGGGCACAGCCAGTATATAATACAAAATCAACTAAAACACTTCATGTCGCGTAAATTGAATTTGCTATTTGTACATATATGTATGTGTATATTAGATATACTCACTCATTATATGTAACTCCTTTAAACGGTCCAGACACAACGTTATCTATTATATCCTTTACCACCGTTTCATAAGAAGCAATTTCCTTTGCGAGATAACCTACATTACAATTATTTAGTTCTGAGTAGCTTTGTACTTCTGGGGCACTTTGAACTTCAGAACATGTAATACAAATGATCAAACAGAACTTTGATATCAGAAGATACATAACTATAAATGACGTACATATATAATACATTAACAATAGGGACGAACATGCACACGCCAGTATCAAACTAACAACACTAATAGAATGAGAAGTGTTAACCGTTAGAGACTAGGCATGGGCGATACGAATCGTTTATAGATACAATAACTATTACATCAGTGCAAAATCGAATATCCTTCTATGGATATTGGATTTAATAACGATTTTCATGTAGTATAATGCGATTCTGTCACGTACGATCATCCATGCTTGCTCGGGAAATATAAATAACTTCGAATTTCAAACTGGCATCAACATAATGTCGGGAACGTTAAAGCAAACAGCACAGCGTATATAATTTTATTATAATAAATGGAAAAGGAAATCAGCTATACTAAAATTACTTTTAAACGTTTCCTGACAAAATACTTAACTATTTGCATTTAAAATAAAAAAAAATATTTTTCTATCCCTGGACGGCTGTTTCTTATTTACCAATAACCAATTGCAAATTATTAACTTCCCAAAAATGTTTTTTTTGTGTTTGAATTCTGATATGCTAAAAAATTTGTTACAATTCATAAATATCCACTGGAAGGTTCGAATCTACTTCCACGATGTGAATAATATAGGCAGTAGTTAAGCACGTTATCTAGCTGGGTTATGGCAGACTTTAAACCTTTGCATATAAAGGTCGCTCATGTTTCCTTGCGATGTTTTCCTTAATATTTAAGTATATTAGTTTTAAATCATGTTCAAGTATTTAGCATTTATTCAATAATTATTATCTAAAAACACAGTAATATCTGTGGTTACGCCGTATTTATCTAAAGGATGTAGATATTGTCAATTCGGTTTAGGTACTTTTAAAAGTTTTATCGCATTTGTTGTCATGATGTTCACTTTCTTTTTAGTAGTTAAGAAGTCATATATACGAATATCTTTGTTGAAAATGGTACTACTGTAGTTTGATTCCTCACTACCATAAAGGAATTTGAGGGTTTCGTCAAAAAAAGGTTGGGTAATCAAAAGTGATATTTTTACCATATTATTATCAATCAACAATTTTCTTAAAATGAATTCGTTGGCTATGATAACGCAAGTTTAACATTTTGGCATCTAATATTTTCATGTGGCACTGTAATCAAAAATATATACTAGTTACTCTATGCCATATATATTATGCATGAACAGAATACTATCAAACATTTTTGAAGGTACTTGATAAACTTTCAATATAATATCTTTGTTGATAGACTTACAAAACATTATATCACTAATGAAAAATGCAAGTAATAAAATTGATAGCCGTCAGAAAAGAGTAATTACATTAATTTATGTAGATATTACTTAATCAATATAATTTATAAAATAGTACCTTTAAAAGATAATGCGACAACTCTTTTTGACTGAGCGTTACTACAATTCTAGTAATATTAGTTATAAACTTAAATTAATATAGGCTCAAGAAAATAACGAACGAAGAAAGTGTTAATGAAAAACCATTCTTGGCAGCCTACCTTGAAAAATCAAGAGATGGCAGTATTCTTAAAGAATTGAAACAGAATAAAAAAGACATCAAATGTATTGAAAAGGGTATACAATGAAGGGGTATTGTGTTTTATGTCTGTCGTACTGCTCTTCTTGCAAACAAATTAGAGCATAAAGCACTTCCCGTGATTTCAATCTACTAGAGCGAACGTAGAAATGAATCTTGTTGAGTTTTACTCTCTGAAGCAGAGCATTTTAAAAATAAATACATCACAATAATTACTGTTGCTTTCATAATAATTATAATGGAATACGAAATATAAGTCTCCAAGTGTATTGATATTTTTACATAACCTAAACCTTGGCGGCTAACTCAGGAAAAAGGGTGCAAGCTATTTTTTAAACAATGAGAGCCTGAATGGGACATATGCGTCTTTCATCTATATCTATGTATATCATAATATAAAGCTGAAGGGTTTGTTTGTTTGCTTATTTGAACGTATTTACCGAGGAATTGTCCATTTATCGAGGAAGACTATAGGCTATATAACATAACGCTTCAACCAATAGGAGTTCAGTAGTGATAAGAAATGTTACAAAGGGACAAATGTTTCAAGGTGATACGAAGTTTGCCAGGTCTACTAGTAAAACATAATATTTCACTGTTGACTCAAAGGTATCAATATTATAATCGAAAAAAATAATACCAAAGAGGACACGCTTGATAAGGCAGAGCGCGTCACGCACAATATTAGTAATTAGGTATCGGTTCCGTCCATTGAACAGGATCGAACAATCTCGTTCCCACGCTGTGTTCATTTCAAACGACTCATTGTAGTTTACGCCGTTCTATTCTGTACACGTGCCACAGATTTCTTTTTCTCTCTGTTTATTCTCTTCCACCTTTGTATTTACGTATAGATTGAGGTCGCTCTCTGTGTGAATGAAAGGTTATTCAAAATAACAGAAGCGGGAAATACAACGAAATCTTATATATATTGGTAGTGGCACGTTTTACTATGTTGTATTATTGTATTAGATTAAAACCCGAATTGTTTTGATTGTATGCCTTTTAGTACAAATTGAAAATTTGAAAATTTGAAACTGATAATTACACTAAAGGCGGCATGTTGTTTATTTATAAGATAAGCCAATGTTTGGGAATTAGCATTCACGAGTAACGGTAAAAGTATTGTTTATTACATTCCTCCGCATTCAGCAAATTAAATACATCTAGTAAAAAATAAAACTTATAATTCAGCAGAAATGCCACAGGTAAAGCTCGTTTCGTGAATAATAAGCAGAAAACATTTCCATAAAATACAAATCTTTTCGCTTAAAAACCAACTTCAAAAAGATCAAACTGATTTGATGAGGCAAACTGTTTAGGAAGTAGGTAGTAGGTGCCTTTGGTCTATGATAATTTAGGAAAGCGCCACCGATTTCCTGAATAGTTTTCCTCATCAAACTGTTTTATTCCTTTTGAAGGCGGATTTCCTTTCTTGTTCATAAATTTTTTTTCTTCCTTTTTAGTGGTTCCTTCTATTATGCAGGTGTTATATTATATAATAGCTTTTTAAATGGATAAAAGCAAAAATCCGCCTTAACCGAAGTGATACACATCAAGTACAATGCGCATAATCACTTCAAATATAACTCCAAAACCACTCGTCAGATGTCGCTAATTAATATGGAACCACACGATTAACATCAGCTTTCGAATAAAAAAGAATCATTCAAATCAGTTAAAAGTTATTGACCAAAAAAAATACAGAAGAATTGGGAACCTCTTCCTTTTTTGAAGTCGGTTAATGATATGCATAATGCGGTGAATAAACCCTTACTCATTACACTTTATCGTCATTGTCATTACAAACGAATATAGTAAGTAATACCGTATGCCGAAACTGACCGATTTTACAACTGTTCCTATCTGAGTGGGAACATTCAACGGTGAGTGACGTTAATAGTTCTCTTCCGTTTGATGCACAATTCGTTGAATAAGCAATCATCACATCCCGTGCCACTGCCATTCACAGTGGAAATGTGTTTCAACTTCTAGTTAAAACCTTTTATATAACTGAAAATTCTATACACCAATTTTAACACAAATTTGATGACTTTTTAATAAGGTATTTTGAAACACAAATATATGAAATAAAAATTAATGTAATAATTTAAGCTATAATCAGTTAATCTCAAAGAAATATTTACGAATCTTGATTCCCTGGAAAGCAGATAAAACACTTTATTATTGGTCGAGAAAAAAATTGTTAGGTTTACAAATACAGCACACTACTAAATACAAAAAACTTAAGGTAAAAATTCGGGTTACCTTCTACAATAGTTTCTGTATGAACTGCTTCTGGGAATGTTTGTATCCTATCCAAATCTTTCCTCGGTATCTTTATTATTCCTTCGTCATCCTATGTTTATCTCTTTCTTTATCTATATGTTTCGCTTACTTTTGCATGTTATATTTTAGTGTAACTAATATTATATATTAACTATCTGGATTATAATTATAGGAAAACCATAATCGAGTAAAGAGCTACTCATTTCACAAGTAAAGAACTTTTAATAAAGTTTTAAATTAAGAAATGCAATTTAATAGTTTTTTTTTAATTGAAGATTTATTTGTGTTAAATAATTAATTTAATTGTGTTAATAATAATTATATTTATTTATTTAACCTTTATTGACTACAATAAAATATCACGGTACAAATGACGAGCTTAATGCTCAATGCACCAGCTAACCATTGGACTAATACGATATGCACGAAAGGCGGTTTCATTTAATTACATTGTTGTAAGTATATCTTACATCATCTGAGGCTTTTAATCAAATCTCATTATTTAAAAAATAGTCAGTGAATGCATAGTTGGTACGCCATAGTATTGCAACTTCGAATTTCTAAGCTGAAAGAAATATGTTTATAAACAACTTTTTACCTTCATAAATTATTTTTGAACCATGAAACCGTTATTAGATAGTTAAATTTTTCAAATTAGAATATTTTATCCTAACATTTCCTAAGAAATTTATGGCAAGTGTTCACGCAAACATTTTTTACAATTATAATACTTAGTAGTAGGTATAAACCACGATTAAATATTATTGATGATACTTGTAATTACAGTCACTTATAATTAGAAAAAACGTTTACTACGGAACACTGAACAGACCTCTTACAAAGGGAAAGTGAAACTGACAAAAATATTTTTACTTAATCAAATAACTTTGATTACTTACGCTGGTGTCGGTTATAAGACTCATTAGTTCATTATAAGGAACGTTCATATTTCACTTGGGAGTCCAATTTGCGAGATAATTGCCAGTGAAATTCCCGTAAGTGGATAATGAATGAGCATCCCATTTAAATTCGTTACACTCCCCTTTCATTATTTCTCTTTCCTTTGGCGAATGTTACTTTTTGGTCACGAAATGTACATAAACTTAAGTGATAACCTTTTTTACAAAATTTATTAACGGTGTACAATTATCTTCCTTAAATTTTATTTTACGCTCATGCTATAAAATTACTGTATTAGAAAACGCTTTTTACGGTGAATTTTTACTCGGACGCGAACGCTAACGAAGTTATATTACATTTTGCGATGTATAACAACATTTTTAATCGAATCGAATCGTGAATCTAAATCATCCTCGAATCTACATACCCCCATCAAAAAAAAACATCCGAATCGGCCGAACCGTTTAGGGATTCGGTGATGTACACACCGACTATATTCAAGTATAACAACATAATGAGAATATATTAAATAAAAATATAATACAATCCCCAAATATAATACATCCCTACCACACGGAATGTCAGTCCCAGAATATTAATATTCTCGGCGTTTTGGATAGAAAACCCAAGCCCATAGCGCACACCAGGGCAAAAGAAGTTCGCCCCCTTTGTAGTAGAACATTGCGTAATAATTATTTATTTAAAATTTATGTCACCTCGCACAAAAGAAACAAAGAGCAAACTTAATTCCTAATGGCATTATCCGCCAGACAACCCTCGGTGGATGTGGAAATAGCTGATAGTAGGTGTTAAAACTTCAGATATAATATACTTTAATGAGTTGTTTAATACATACCAACATATTATAGAAAATATAATACATAAAATACAAATGAATATAAACATAATAAATTATAAATTCTATACACGTTATCTCAAAAACATTATTATGAAGTCATTGATATTAATTTAAATCCACTTGGCTATCTATCACGGTTACTTGAGCCAGTCGTGAAACGATTCATCGTGTTTTGTCTAGAAACTTGGGAGTCTGTGTTACTTTACCTAGCGTTTAATGGCGATAACGACCATATACCTGTAGCTTGTCTACTCGTTTGTTGATTGCATAAAAAATACTGCTCTTAATAATGCAAAACCAACTCACTCTTGTCCAGTAAGGAAATCTTACCGGAAAAACAATAACCTCGCTGAATGTTGACACCAACATTGCAAATATTCCCCCGACCTTTATACAAACCAGGCACGACACAGGCTGTCGCAGGACGTGTCAAAGCCTCTCTTGTTATCGTCGCTGTTTCTTCAAAGGATTTGCCCAAATTCCTTACTTAAGGGAAAGCAAATCGTAGAAATAACATTAAATATTTTCAAATAACATAAAAGTTTTTCTGTGACAAGCTGTGATATAAACGGAGCGGAATTGTAACTGGTTTTATAAGTAGTGTTTTCACCTGAAATATAGCAACATAAAAAATTGCGAGAAGTAAATTTATCCATGCAACGTAAATGTTCACAGTCCATAAGGGTTCATAGGGCCAACGACGTTAACAATTTCCAAACCTTTTCAATGACCTAACCTAAAATGCATTAAAATCGACAATAATCATTACTTACATATATCCTCTATCTTTTCAAAGCAATTGGTAGTTCCTAGTTGTTAAACACGAAAGAAATGAATGTATTATGCATCCAAAACAAAACATTACGAGTAAGTATATCGAGAAAAGAAATGTAATATCTGTAACTTAGTCACGCCTTCATTCTGAATGGTATGACGAAAATTCTTCAGGACGTGAGCAAAATATGAAACGGTATTTTCTATTAAACCGGAAAAGTTACACGTCATGTTTGTGTGCTTTATTTCTGATTGTGTTTCTGTTTGTTTATTAATTTATTATTATTAACCTACGACTTGGCTTAGTCAGGTACTGACATATTGAAATATAAACACAACGTCATCATAAACAAAACAACAAGTAAATTATCCGGTTTTGGTAGAATAGCACTTTGGTAGCATAACACTAATCGACTAATAACATGCAATACGGTGACATATGTCGAATATTATTATTTGTTAATAAAGACTTATTGAATTATAAGATGCGTAGCCCTTTGTAAATCTTTATTCTCGTGGATAAATCTTTGATGTTTCATGACCACTTCAGGGGCACGTGAAGCTATGTCAAAAAACTGCAGCAGGTATAAAAAAATCTCATACTTCGGTTAACAAAGAATCCCTTCGCAAATTTTTAATAGATTAGTTAACTATTGTTGCAGAAAAACTTGATCTTCTCAATTACGAAATCCATGCAGTCAGCCAAAACCAATAAGCCGAAGTCATCAGATCAAGCTTGTTTAGATTGAATAAAATAATGAATTACTTTTGAGACTAATACCCTTTGGTTTGTGTCATATCACTTTTTTATTACAGAATTTATTACGATAATCTGTTCTACTATGCCATTTAAAAAAATATTTTACTTTACCATGGCCTTCATTTTAATTTAACACAGTTTAACGGCAAGCGGTTAGATGTGACTAATGACATAAAAGGAATTACTTCCGAGGATTCATATGAAACATTAACTTGGCCCAAGTTTCATATTTTAGAAATGAATCTTTGTACAAGCATAGGAATTTTAGTATTGTATTTTGTTATATCATTAGGAGAAGAAATATTTGAGTATTCTGATTATTATGAGGAATGCAGTTGTGAAGATCTACTTGGAGACAATTTAGTATCCGAAATAAAAAGTTATAATAATATTACTAAAAGTATAATGGGCATGATTAAATCTTCAGTTGGCGATATGTTTTACGACAGGTAAGTATGCATTAAAAAAGGTTTATTTCAATATTACTATGAATCATACCTCTAAAACCATTAAGAAGTATAAACTATTCTATAATTACTTACTACTTGAATCAATTGATCAAGTAAAGAACAATAAATCTTATGTATGTATATGCAATGAGTGTTCCCTTAACTATAAAATTTATACCGCCATAAATTGGCTCTAAAATACCAACCCCATTCCAGCAATAACCCAATCCCATTCCGGCAGATCAGTGTCGTAAGAAGCGACAGAAGCCGACCTACTTCATTTTTTTTTTTATGTCGTAAGCAAGCAAACGAGCAGAGGGGTCACCTGATGGTAAGGGATCGCCGTCGCCCATGGACGTTAGCAACACTAGAGAGGTCAC
>DWJN01007155.1:0-10176 GCA_018248895.1 Carystus phorcus | reverse complement strand
TCAAATCGGTCCAGTAGTTCCTGAGATTAGCCCGTTCAAACAATCAAACAAATAAACTCTTCAGCTTTATATATTAATATAAGATATAATTATAATAAAGATATTCAGGTGTTCACAGTTTTGGAATGTGCAAATAAGACACTTGCCTAAGCTATCCTTATATTTTGCGTTGTGTGTATTCATCCAATTTGTGAACCAAAAAAGAAAAAAATATAATCGAGGTCATCTTTTTATGTCGTCCACCGTAAACAATCCACATTACTAAAGTTTTGTTATGAAATTGTTAAGTTAGCTATTTACCTACATACAATCGGTCTTATTAATAAAAAATATTAACCCACCCGTTAACCTTTTTTATTTTTTGCCGTGGGAGCGATACAGGGTAATGTGGGATTTTTACCGCACTAAAACCCCCCGGTGGCCTGCCTCAGCGCTATATGGAGGACTCCGGGATCTTTAAAGGAACGCAATCGGAGGCCTCCGAGCGCGGGGTCCTGGTTGGGCTCTCCCTGTGAGGGACTGAACGCCATTACCCATTACCGCCCTGGTGACGACGGTACACGGCCACACATATCATCGGCCTTCCCCGGGGCTGCCGTATGTTGTATAAAGTGAAGTGTTTTTTTTTTTTATAAAAGGCTACATTATCCTCACACACACCAACACAATATACCACAATATACACACATATACCGAGAACAGAAATTTAAACTCATCATTCATATTTATTCCTCGGTGGGAATCTTACCCAGGATTCTTCCAACGGCGGCTCGTCGTGGGTGACTATATTGGGAACGGCCGTAAGGCGCTGTACGGCTCGTCAATTGATGATCTGACCAACTAAGCTTGGTCGTCGTGTTTTGTTTACTTCATTTAACAATATGTTTTTCTTTGTTTTTTGTTTATGTTTTTGTGTGTATTTGTTTATCTTTCTGCTGCGTGCCAGTGACAGTGCATTTTTGTAATATCATTTGTGATAATCTAATTATTGTATGGAAAATTTTCTCCGAATATAAGACAAGTAAATAGTTAATCAGATGATCTGCAGTTATCAAAAAATATTGCAATTCATTAAAAAATATTCCAAATCATCTAGGGACAGCAAAACATACGAAGTAAATAAATATGTGCATTATCTTATCAAAAATTTTATAGGAGGGGATGTAATAATAAGGTTTATCGTGAATAACATATTTTTTTTAAATCAAGAATATTTACTACTTACCTTATTTACTTCTTATAGTTAACTCGTGTCGTACTGTTTCATATTAATTAAAATTGCTACATATTTTATAACAGGCGGTGAAAGACAGTATTAACCAACGTGAAGCAACAATGAGTAGTCAAGCTCTAAAATTCCCTTTTGAATTCCGGTCCTTGCGTTCGGAAGAAACGGCCTTACTGAAGGCTAATTTTGGAGGCAAGTATTTTATTTACATAAATAGTCGACATAATAAGCCCACATTAATGAACTGACTTATAACGGTACTTATAGGTTTTGCTTAAGAGGTAAGAATCCTTTTGTTTAATTGAACCAATTAATACGAATCAATTAATACGTATGCTAAATAATTAAACTACTTTGATTTCTTTACGTTATATTACTATATGAAAGGAATACACGGTCAATATCCAATCTGCTTATTACAGTTTCATTCGAGTTCGCTCGTGTGGGACCGCAGGGTTACTTACTCAGTGCTGAATACGAGGATGACGCTGAAAATATATTCAATATGCCAATAAAATCTGATGACGTCATTGTGTACAGTTTTCCACGATCAGGTAAATAAAAGGTTCTCTAATAAGCTTTATTTTATCTATCTATCTAAGATAAAAAGAACAATCGAATCTGAAAGTAGCCGCATATCAAGGGTAACATCACTAATTAATATTATATCTTCAAAAATATAAATTTCCTGCGACAGAAATACACTACAAAATTTAAAAAGCTAAATACTGAAACTTATTCAAATAATTATTCATTGTTACTCACTTGCATTTTTATCAATCTTCCAAACATTTTCAGACACTTATTATTAATAGTAACTACGTTTATTAATATACTTCAGATATATGTACACACAGTCCAGGTTAAGCGCGCAGTTTATCACTCTACAACCACGCATGCTCATTGGTTAAATTAAATAGCAAGCGTATTCGCCTCTTATCGTAATATATTTCACGAAGTCACCCCCACAATAATGATCCAGCAACCGAGAGAAAAGATTACATATCACACTGGTACTATTAATGACTTAATAATAACATTGTTAACATCTTTACTCAAAGCCCTACCATCAAGCTGGAAGGCTCTGTCGCCTCTTACGATAACCTAGTCTGCTAGCATGGGATTGAGGTTTGTATTCTTAGACGACATACAGCCATAATTTACTTAATATTATAACTGTAAAAGCGTAATTCGCTTTTCTTCATCTGCTAAGATGTCTTAGATATTATTGAATCACAAAACTTTTTTGATCTCATGAATTTATTGGTATAAATGGAATTGGAATCGGAATACTGCTCCATGTTTTTCTTTGTATTTATTTTCACCTTATTTGTGTTAAAGAAATGTATACTTCCTGATTTTCTATATAGTTCCAAACACCTATGTGCAGGGAGGGCATTTCAAAAAATTAGGAAGTAAAACATTATAAGTATTTTTCAGGCACGACATGGACTCAAGAACTCGTATGGTTAATATTGAACGATCTAGACTACGAGGCTGCTCGTTCGGTACCTCTGACAGTCAGATATACTTTTTTAGAGTAAGTTTAGGCCGAACTACATGCGTAACAATAGCATACTTACTAGAAGGATTTTTCGGCCTTTAGCGTCTAATATTTCAAACTGTTCATTTTTCAGATTTCCATCAATTTTTAATACTACAGTTATGGATAAAATTGTTGAATCAAATAAGTCCAAAGGAATACAGCTAGACGTTGATTTTCTTAAGCAGTTATCCAAGCCTTCTTCAGAGGTATTGCCGACTCGTCCGTCTCCGCGGTTTATCAAGACTCATTTGCCTCTGTCCTTTCTGCCGCCGACGACCATTGACACTGCAAAAGTGGTTTATGTAGCGAGAGACCCTAGAGACGCTGCCATCTCTTTCTATCATCAAAATAAACTGTTTAAATACATTAATTACATGGGTGATTTCAAAACATACTGGAATTTATTCACAAAAAACCTTAGTAAGTACACATTACAAATATAAAAAAAGGAAAAGTGAACAATACTTTGTATTCTATAATTAACATTCATAGGTATTTTGTTCTACATAAAATATTTTTCACATTCCAGTATTATGGACTCCGTACTTTGATCATTTAAAAGAAGCTTGGGCACTACGACATCACCCTAATATGTTATTTTTGTTTTATGAAGAGCTTTCTAAAGTAAGTAATTAACATGATATAATAATTTACCTGTACAATATTCTTTAATTACAAAAAAATATATATATTTTTTTAATATTATCGTCAAACCAGCAAACAAACCACGTAATGATAAGTGGTCACAGCCGCTCGAGGGCATCACCAACATAAATGTCGTCGCCGATGTTATGTCGGTCAAGATAAAGGGAAGAAAGAAAAGTAATACTGCCTTTCAAACCCTTAGCTGAAACACGAGTCGTTCAAAGGCTGATACAAGTAAGAGGATGGTAGCTAGTCAGGCGGTCTTCACGGAAAAAATAATATCAGTAGTAATATCGAAGTAATAATAATGTTACCAGATATTACTGAAGTAATAGTATTATTGATAGCATTGTGGAGAAAACAGGACGCTGCACGACACACGCTCGAGGAGTGTCCTCCATGGAAGTCCAAGCGGCGCGTGGAAGTCTAACGGATCGGGAGAGATCTTTAAAGGAGTACCCTTCATATAAGAGTGTGATCTCTTTCTGTGTAACCATAAAAAAAGAAAGAACGAATGAACGAACAAACAAACAAACATTAATTGTTATATATATAGATTATTTGTCCTTGTTTCTACGTATCGTCATACAGTTAAAGATAGTAGGTAAAAATTTGATTTCTCAGGATTTGCCGGCCGCCGTGCGCCGTGTATCCCACTTTTTCGGGAAACAGTATTCAGAGCAGCAAGTCGCCACTCTCTGCGATTATCTCAGCTTCAAAAACTTTAAGAATAACAAATCGGTAAACTTAAATGAAATGGAAAGCATGGACGTAATGGTGGCCAATGAGTCTTTCATTCGAAAAGGTTTGTTCCATTGATTATTGCTTGTATAGTTAAACAAAACCGCCCGATATATTGAATCATTTATGAGTGGCGTGGCATGTGTGGCGTGGGGTAATGTATAATTATGTATACTTTCCTTTTCCTGAAAGAATCAAATATGTACTTTAGGAAATCTATAGGCTTATAGGATCTACAGGTAGCCCGTATTTAATATTAAATATAAACTTGGTAGTTATGGAACCTTGTTGGCAAAGATAAATTAGTGTTAGCAGTTTTATTTACTAATTATGTACGCAAGCAGAGTAGACATATATAACGGTGTTTGTGTTAGGTAAAACTGGGGGTTGGCGTGAGTACTTCGACGAGGAGATGGCGCAGGAAGCTGAACAGTGGATCGCGGACATCCTGCGAGACACAGACCTGCACTTCCCACATCTCAACTGACACTAAACGATACTTTGTTGTTATTAAAAATATTAAAGCAAACATCAAATTTAATATCTTTTTACATAATCAACATAATCCCACCCGATGGTAAGTGGTGACGTGGTCTTATCTGATATTATTATGAATAACTGACCTTGTGTGTACATTTTGCAATGAAATCAATATTTAATCTAACTATAGAGAAACTATACTAGCGTAAATCTAATCTAACCAAGAACATGATACAAGCCTAAATCTTTCCGATTGACGTGGGTATAATATTGAATAGGTGGGTCCAGAGATAAGCGCGTTCAAAGAAAGAAACTAACCAACTAAATAACTAAAATCGAAAACATTTACTTCTTTCTATCTTCTTTTGTCCAAGCGATTCTAGGCAGTCTATAAGTTTGGGATCGTCGACAAAACGAATTGCCCGCCTCTGAATTCGGGTAAAGGGGTCCACTTCGGTAGTCGGGACTCCAGCCCCAAGATGGGAGTAGTACTCCGTATGTGGTCGAACTTGGGCTTTGTAGAGCAACAACCTGTGTTCTGATGTGAAGTACTACTTTGCTCTATTAGCACACCCAGTTTCTTTGGGATATCTACACGTTCATACACAGTACAATTATTTTTTATCATTTAGGAAGGCAAAAAACACGTGGTGCTTTATCTTATCAGGTTCTATAGAAGAGGGGATGTGATAATATAGCTTACTATGAATAAAAAGAAATTTATTAGTTATCTTAATTTTATCTTATGGTTAACTCGTGTCAAGCATTATTGTTTCAAGCTAAATTAATATTGCTAAGTATTTTATTACAAGGACTATAAAATTTAATAAAGGAGTGTTCACCAACGTGACGCAACAATGACTAACCAAGCCCTAAAATTCCCTTTTGAATTCCGGTCCCTGCGTCCCGAAGAAACGGCCTTACTAAAGAAAAATTTTGGAGGCAAGTATTTAATGAAGATTAATTAATGTTCCACATCATAAATCCACATAAATGAAATTACTATAGATTGACCGCTAAAGTCGTGTTTATGAAGTATGAATCCGTTTGCTGCATTTATAGCGATGTTGATAGTTAATATATTGATCAATACATATAAATCTTTACGAGGTATTTTTAATATTTATAATCTATATATAAACAAACAATACTTTCTTTATTTTCTCGCATTATACTACAATATTAAAGAAATGTATTAACAATTCCTGGTGTGCTTATCACAGTTTCATTCGAGTTCGCTCGTGTGGGACCGCAGGGTTACTTACTCAGCGCTGAATACGAGGATGACGCTGAGAATATATACAATATGCCAATGAAGTCGGATGACGTCATTGTCTACAGCTTTCCACGATCAGGTAAATAAAAGGGCCTCTCATAAGCTTGAACGCTTGAAGCTAAAATGGTGCAGATATTTATTTATGTGAAATATCAAAATCAAGGACTGCCAAGTAAGGATAATAAGTAAGCTATCTAAAAATCCCTTTAATACCTTGAAGCTCCATCAGTCAGTCAGACTATTGCAGTGGTATCATAATTATATTGTTATCTAATCTACACACAACTTCCAAATTTCATGAACATACAAAAAATAAAACTGAAGAGGAATTAGGTTTCTTTCCGATTTTAACATTATAGAAAATAATTATAGGCAGCGAGAGCATTTGTAAAAATCAGAATTTTCAGGTACGACATGGACTCAAGAACTCGTGTGGTTAATTAGGAATGATTTAGACTACGAGGCTGCTCGTTCTGTACCTCTGACATTAAGATACACTTTTTTAGAGTAAGTTTAAGCCGAACTAAATACAGAACAACAGCTTACCTACTGGGAATTTGGTCGGTCTTTAGCAATTAATATTTTTATGCTCTTAATTTTTCAGGATTTCATCAATCTTTAATAGTAAAGCTGTTGAAAAAATTATTGAATTAAATAAATCCAAAGGAATACAGGGGGATTTTGATCTTCTTATGCAGATTTGCAAGCCCGGTTCAGATGTATTGGCGACTCGTCCGTCTCCGCGATTTATCAAGACTCATTTGCCTCTGTCCTTTCTGCCGCCGACGACCATTGACACGGCAAAAGTGGTGTACGTAGCGAGAGATCCTAGAGACACAGCCGTCTCTTTCTATCTTCAAAATAAACTGTTCACCTATGTAAATTACACGGGTGATTTCAAAACATACTGGAATTTATTCACAAATAATCTTAGTAAGTATGCATTACAAAAGTAAAACAAAAATGACGGCAAAGTAAAATATACTACGTATCTCAGATTTTTTTTCATCTATATCTATACTAATATGTAAAGCTGAATAGTTTGTTTGTTTGATTGATTGATTGTTTGAATGGGCTAATCTCAGGAATTACTGGACCGATTTGAAAAATCATTTAAGTGTAAGATGGTTTATTTATGGAGGAATGCTATAGGCTACATAACATCACGCTAAGAGGAATAGGAGAGGATATTACGTAATCGGCAAAATTTTGAGCTTTCCTTGTGTGCGTTGAGTAAACGGTGAAAGTTTATCAAAAATAATGTATTACAATATTGTTCTCCTCTAAAAGTTCTACATAAAGGTTAGCGACAGCATACGTCTGTCTAGCTTTAAAGGTTAACCCACTGTAACCATTTTTATGGTTATCATAAAATTGTTTTAAAATAATAATTTATATGGCAAAGCAACGTTTGCTGGGGTCAGCGAGTATTTTATATAGAAGAATACTTCAATACTTTCTTTAATATAAAACGTTTTATCCATTCCAGTATTGTTTACTCCATATTTTGAACATTTGAAAGAAGCTTGGGCATTACGTCATCATCCAAATATGCTATTTTTGTTTTATGAAGAGCTTTCCAGGGTAAGTTTAATTGTAAAAAAAGTACATTTAACCATTTTTAAAATAACAGTAACCATACCACAAACACAGGCAAGAGATATAAGGCAAGAAAGAATGATACTGGCTTTCAAACTCTTGACAGTTTCTGGACATGAGTCGTTTGGCGGTTGACTCTTTCTAGAAGGTAAAGGTAAGTCAGTTTTTGTCGCCTCTTACGACACTCTGGTCTGCCGATAAGTAAATAATTGGGTTCTGTATTCTTGACCGCCTCGATATGAACGATTACGGTCATAGTGGAACGCTAAGAATCTCTTAAATTCTAATAATCTTCCTAATTTATCTTGAAAGTTACTAGATAATAGTTTTATAATAAGCTCTTTGTACCTATACGTTATTATTTATTACTCAGCGGAAATAAAATGGTAAAAATTTGATTTCTCAGGATTTGTCGACAACCGTACGCCGCGTATCTCACTTTTTCG
Organism: Carystus phorcus; assembly: GCA_018248895.1. Lineage (NCBI taxonomy): Eukaryota > Metazoa > Arthropoda > Insecta > Lepidoptera > Hesperiidae > Carystus > Carystus phorcus. Next base: position 2,215 of record DWJN01007155.1, on the reverse strand, counting down.
GCAAACAGTATTCTGATGAACAGGTCACCACCCTCTGCGATCATCTCAGCTTCAAAAACTTTAAAAATAACAGTTCCGTGAATATGAGTGAATTGGAAGGCATGAACGTAATGGTGCCCAATGAGTCCTTCATTCGAAAAGGTTTGTTCCATTCATTATTGTTTCACTGTTGTGGCCGACATGCTGAATGTCTTGTTGAGTCGACTAGGAGTCTCGTGGGATATGTTTCCGTAGTCTTAATGTAACCTACCTGGATGTTTTCGATTTCCTGTAAGTTATTCAAAGACTAACGATTTTACGTATTCCATAGATAGGTAGGGTTAGATATTACATATTTTACAAAAATTTAACTAGTTTTGCAAGTCAGTTGGCAATGATTACGTCTATTTCTTTCATACAGTTTAATCAATGTGTGCTGCCGTTTCTTTTACGCAAATTCTGACATCCCTCCCTCTGACCATATTGGGCGGTTTAGAATACTCGTATGAGGCGATAGAAACGGACCCTTTTGGTGGTAGGGCTTTACGTAAGGATTATATTATTAATATTATTAGCAAATCGTTAGTATCATTGTTGGTAATATCTTGCCGTGAAGCCCCTCATCTTCTCTCTTTTTCTGGCCGACAACACATTAGCGTTGCCTTTGTGTTGTTGATATCTATCTATGGGCTACGGTGACCATTTTCTATTTTGTGGCTCGTTTGCACCTTTGTTGGCTTACTATATTATTTATTAGGAGAGCATTTTTCAGTAACTAAAAAACTGTAAATACATACTAACGCTTGTGTTAGGAAAATCTGGGGGTTGGCGCGAGTACTTCGACGAGGAGATGACCAAGGAAGCTGAACAGTGGATCGCGGACAACCTGCGAGACACAGACCTACACTTCCCACATCTCAACTGACACTAAACGATACTTTGTTGTTATTAAAAATATTAAAGCAAACACCAAACTCAATGCTTTTTTCTACATAATAATTATAACTTCCATCAATCCGCATTGGAGCAGCGTGGTGGGGTATGCTCTAGACCTCCTCAGTGTTGAGGAGAGACCCGTGCTCAGTAGTCGGCCATTAATGGGTTGAAGGCAATTATAACTTAATGAATTGGCCACAATCTCACCCGACGGTAATTGGCGAAGATCTATAAATTAACAACTGACCTCGCAGACGTTCTGCAATTGAAATTATAACAGCTATACCTATAATTATTTGACCCAAAATATCTTAATATGGTTTATTGATGGCACGGAGCTCTCATAACTGAGGTCTAAACTCTAGAGCATGCTCCAACATGCTGCTCCAGTACGGGTTGGTGGATAAAAATTCTTCATCGCTGTATATCACTGATTATAAATTACATATATCCTCCACATTTATGGGCTTAATGATAAGGTGCATAAGGAATTGGGGAAGAAGTATTTAGTACCGACCATTCAGGGTCGGTCAACAAAGTTTTTATTTTGATAAGGATTGATATCCTGTTTATAAATACACCTTCGCAAATAATGTTTTTTTTTTCGAACAAGTTTCATCACCATAAAAAGGGTATACTGAGTCAACCCTAAAAGATAGACGTTATGCTGTCGCGGACTTTTTTTTAGAACTTTTAGGGGAGGATAATTCCATCATACGTGATTTTTACGTTACTTTGGCCGTTTAAGCACTGTAACCAATAACTTACCGTAATAATAATAAGGATGTAATAACGTAATAATAATTAACCGTAATGGCTTCCTTTCTCGATAAATGAACTATCCAACACAAAAATATTTTTTGATCAGGACCAGTAGTTTGTAATATTAGTGGGTTCAAACATACAAACTTTTCAACTTCATAGTATTAAGTATAGATTTTTAAAATATGATCTAAAACGGGAAATAAATAAATAAATAACGATACAAAAATGATTTCTTATCATCCAAAAATGGCAAACAACACGTTGTTGTATATCTTATCTGTGTCTATAGAAGTAGGGACATAAATTTATCGATATTGGATGACCGAGCTTTGCTCGGTGTTTTTTTTAGCACGTCATGTTAATGATAATTACTTACTGAAATATGAATAATATATTTTATTATAATACATATATAATATATTTTATACTAGATGATCCAGCAAACTTTGTTTTGCCACATAAATTATTATATTAGAACTATTTTGATAACCATAAAAATGCTTATTGTGGGTTAACCTTAGAAGCTAGACATATG
>DWJN01007154.1:0-10177 GCA_018248895.1 Carystus phorcus | reverse complement strand
AATTGACGTTTGACAATAGATTTGACAGTGAATTTCTTAATTTTTTCGTTGATCAGCCTTTCAGAAACCGGCCGATAAAAGCGCAAAATGTAAATTATAAATGCATAAATAGAGTATGATAAAGGGAAAAATCGGATAAGTGTAAAATGAAATAAAATTTATTTATACATATATCCGTATGGTTTGTTTATTTCCGAAGCTGTAATCCTCGCGGAGAAGGAGATTCGTTTTCCCCATACATAACACGTATTGTTTTTTCATAATATTATATTATTATAACTATATTCATAACACTCCAAGCAACTCTTATCGATTGGTGAGCAAATACAACCAACAGAGCAAAAGTAGTGCAAAAGCAAAAAACGACGAATTTACACACTAGCTTCGTACGAGTAACATTGTTCGCTCACTTCCTGCCCACTTCCCAACTGGATTCCGCGGAAACTGTACATACGTGATAGGTATATGGTTCAAATATTGTACCACCAAGCTACTAACGAAGACCCGGAACGAAGGAATGAGTCAACTTACTGCTAGTTCGACATTATGATGAAAAAACTAATATTTCACAGGGATTTCAGAAGAGTTAGATATAGCCAGTTGAAAAGTGATAATATCTACCACCATACTATGTATCTGAAGTGGGCAGCAACTTTTAATAGATAACCGTTAATAGATCCATATAACCTCATTTAATGTGTTTTATGTGAATAGGCGATAAATGAATAGACCTATGTGATGGTAAGTGGTAATTGGTCAAGAAAGAAGACAAGAAAGAAAGGTAAGACCTAGTACTAGTTCTCAAACCCCAGTCAAAACACGACGAGTCGTTTGGCGGTTGACTCAAACGAAAGTTAGTTAGTTAGTCTGGACGTACCACAGTCAAAATGTTTGCTTAGAATCAATGATGAATGGTATCACCTTAAAGAGAAGCAGATTATTAACGTCAGTAACAGCTATTTAACGTCAATAACCACGAACCAAAAACAACTTATTGATCCAAAAACCACATTTGATATTACTTTGTTGAGAAATAGACAAACAATTGTCAAATGTTTTAGCGCTTCGCATAAGGTACGGTTAAAACACGTCACGTTTTCGTTGCTCTTTGAAATATGCGAAAAATCACTATTTGGGGAATTGTGGAATGCACTGAAAGCAAAGGAAAGTGGTAGTGTTGAATGAGTGGAACACTCGTAGTTGAGTGGCACTTGCGTGTGAAAAGAGATTTTTTCATCCAACGAGTATTTTATTTCTTACTTCGCTTAATAATGATTGGTTATACATATATGGTAATACTTCTATAAAATTAAGCATATGCTACTCCAGGAAATCCTAGGCATACTTAATCATGTTAATGTTTCAGAAAGGAAAAAATGTTTTTTTTTAATTTTAAAATTGATACAGAGACCGAATTATTTTTTTATATCGAGTCTGTTCAATCGTCGCGCTGAGGGTATTACACACACACACACACATATATACATACAGAGCAAATAAATAAACCTTAGAAAAAGGCATGGCCAATAACCAGTATAATAATATGCATTCCGTCGTAACCGTTAACGTAACGTCCGAAAAATGCATTCCGTCTATTATATAATGTATATAGCGCGTATCCTTTGATGCTTCCGCTGCATAAAATATGAATAAAGAAAAAATAATATTTGTTTATACTACCTAGGTTCATTATCGGTGGTGCTTGAAATCGCATCACTAGAGAAATTACTAGTATAAAGAATTCTTTTCAAAACCTTTTCTGAAAAATTTAAATGAATATGGAACATAACAAAACAATAGGATCATAGAAGTTTTTATTGTAATGATATATACATATATATACGTAGAAATCTTAAGAATCATCAGGGAGTTGAGAGACTCATTAGTATGTCTGTGAATTGTGAATCAAAACAAGTGTGGGTAGATACGAGGTAAATAGGAGGGTAGGTAGGCAGCCTTTGTACCGTTTTAGCGTATTGACACCACACCACATTCACAAATCTTACTTTAGATTTCGCAGAGGGTCTTAAGATATCATCACATTCAAGATTACCAGGGAAATTTCTAAACGAGGTCATTTTCGGTTCTCGTAAATAGCAATCCAATTTATCAGTCTGTCTGCATTTTATCCTTTTTAAAATTTCAGTATTGCTGTGATTTATTTTTAGGATACGTTTTGTCTCAGACAGTTCCTAAGTTATGGAATAATTGGAATATAACTAGGAACTGCCAATTTGCAATCTACTTTTTAATATATAATTATTTGATTTCTGGATAGTATTGAAGAAGATTAGTCCATTGCACTACGGATACTAAACTTTCTCCTAAACGTTAAACTCCTAAAGTTTCTGCATACATGCTGTTTGTCGAAACATAACCTAAGTCTTGTATGTGTGCTAAGAAGGGCTGTATCAGCAAACGAACTCTTAGTAAACAACATTTAGTCACACCACTCGAAATAAAATGAAATCACACTTTACAAGAATCCTTTTCTACTGAAATTTGCTAAGATTTCGGATTTCCGCTTGAGGAAGACACGCACGAGCTGCGCAAATTCAAAAGCACGTGACTGCTGCATACAAGTAGCTTTCTAATGCAAATTCTACATCCGTTCCAATGTTCTTCCTTGCGACTAAGTTAAAATCACTGTGACACTTTTAGTTTTAAGTAATTTTGATGCACCTGAATATAAACTGCAGATAACATTGTTGGGGTTCCAGAGAAGCGATTTCGTAAACGCGTGCAGATAACTCGATTTATTTGCTGGTACGGTAAACAAATTTAAGAACTGTGAAAGGAAATTACTTCAGCATTTATACGTAAAAAACTATTTAATTTCGAGATTATGCTAGATTATGGTCCTGAATAATTTATTTTTTGTCTCCAATTTGTATGACTTATTTGACTATTGTTTGTATTATTTTGAAACTCTGGTTACTTAAGTGTCCAGTTTTTATGATTTACCTTATTAAAGTAATAATCTATTAAAATAATATCGAGTGCCGTCAGTCCAAACCAACTAAGTGTGTACTTTTTTAGTCGATACATCCTTTATAGATAACGACACAGGGCTGACCTCAATTATATTGACATTACATTCGTAAATACATACGTGCATCAATAAGTGCATACGTGAGGTATAATATCAGTGAAATTAAGTGGTAAAAGAGATTCACGTTCTGTACATACAAGTTGTGTCGATCAGATTCAATATAACATCAAACATCCATAAAATTCAAGATAAAAACAGATCTCTCCAAGTGTATCATACATGGAAGTCCAGAGTTATAAATTTGTATTTTTTCTAATCTTTATAAATATATGGATTAAGAATTTGCAGCTACATACAACGTAGCATTAAAATAACCCCAGTTATGGTATGTAACAGGCAAAATCGATAAATACAAGAGAACGAATAGACGAGTATGGCAACTAAATCGATCACCATCGCCTATAAACATTTACAATAGCTAACACAATACCTGACATATTACTGAGTATGAAAATGATCATGACAGAAATGCGAGGCGATTCTCAGTTACCTAGGTGTCTTGACTCCAATCGACGGAAGTTGAAAACAGGTCATATGTGATTTTTTAAGGCGGGCGGCAGGTAGGTAAACCAAGAAATCAGCAAAAGCGCCAACTATGTATTAGATGATATATCAAGAGAGTTTCTTTGAAGGAACCTACCGCTGTAGCCTCTGATATTATTTACGAGGATGCATTATGTATGTCAAAATGTTTAACATTTACTCACATACATATACTTGGAACTTTTTACATCTCAAATTCTTCTTTTGCTCATTATTATAGTATCTGTATAATTATTACATCGAAATAGACTTAAAATTTCCTACGGGAAACATCCCAATCCGTGTGAAGTTATAATTAACAGTAAAACTTACATATATAAAATTACGGTTTTTGTATAAATAATCAAAGTCAAGTCAATAAATCAATAGTAGTCGAGTTTCGCGTCCAGTAGAATAAAAAGGTAGTTTACACATATAAACAGATAAATAAAGATAGATAGGTAAACAATTAAGTACACTTTAGAGAAGTTATCAAAAACCTTTTTTACCCTATCATCGCAAAAAGAATATTAAATGATCATTTTTTACAGGGAAACTCCTCGTTAAGGCAGAATTATTAAAAGATCTAGTAACTAGAGGCCCTTTAAATTTCACCCGACAAATTTCAAAGAGTGATTAATTGTTTATCTTTTAGAGCTTTTGGCACACTTCAGAAGTTTCATTGTGATAATAACTTAAAAGTCAAAATAATTTTAAACTAGAGCAATAAATTTGTAAAATTAGGTGATATTGCGTTTTATTTTTGAGTGAATAAAAATTATCTTGTAATTTTGTTGTGTGACCAAAATAACGTAATACATACAATAGATTATTTGGGTTAAGTTTATTTTTAAATTCTAATGCTATCAGATACTTTGCATCAAAATGTAACTTGTCGTAATAAAGTTAGCTTAAAATTATGGAGAATAAGGAAGATATATAATAATACATAAAATTTAACTATTACTAAAACATGTCTCAATAATCTCTACGTAAAAGACATTTGAGATAACATTTGATGCGCATTTATCAAATGTGTTCTCCTTACCCGATTTGAAAGCGGTTCTCACACACATTGTTATAAATTTGAGGTGACATTTAGTTACATTTGAATTGATTAACAAACAAAAACGATATAACTGAAATGTCTGTCTAAACATGTTTTCGAAAATTGGTTCTAAGGTAGATTTCCTAGAAGGAAGCGAGGGTATTTGTTAGCTAAATAATAAAATTAATTTAATAATAGTAGTAATTCTAAAGTAGCATTATTTCTGAAATTAATATCTTTTCTTCCAAATTATATTTAGAAATAATTAGAAATAAACACAACACATATGTATACGTTGGATCCATAAATATCAACGGCTGGTTACTCTAAAGTCTATATTTTAAATAACTTTATAACTAGTTTAGATAGTATTTTAAGATGCACTAAGGAGTTGCTTTCGCCATTCTTTGGCTTTTAACCTATATAACCTTACCAAAACATTGTTAGTTGCAAATAATTTGGCGTTTATAAATGATAAATAAATGATTGAGTTGTACAGGAAAAAAATTGAGTTTGAAAATTTTCTGAGTATTATACGAGTAATTATGTTTATCTAACAAACCCAACGAGAACGTTTTGCTGGTGTACGCTTGAGAGCACGTTAGACCGTAGATAAACTGAACATATGTAGCTGTTTCCACTTAAACTTGAGGAGCAACGTGTCATAGAACAATGTTTCAGTTAGTTTTTAAAGTTTTTTTATGGGGCGCAGGCACAGTGTAATATGCTTTAATTAAAGCTGTAAAAAATATTATAGGACATCTTGCAAGACAAGCACACCGAACCACTCAAGATCAAAACATAATTTTGTCCAATATAGTTAATTGACCAGCATTTTCAGTAAGAAAAACCGATTCTTCCACCATCTACAATATTTTCTACAAACTGTCCATTGCAATAAATATTGTACGATGATTACATTAAATTACTCGTAATCGTATTACTACTATTCAACAAGTATTACAGCCATTAAGTTCAAACGTAATTTAAGAAATCCAGTGTTTAACTCAGCTAAAAAGTTACAACGAATACTCTCATGTTTATCACTGACCGCATCATAGAAAAATTTAAAATACATGCGCGGGACCGAAACACACAAACTGGTCCATTCTAATTACCAAAAGTGGGTGACAAACTATAACGCAGTACACCCATATAAACAGAAAAACCTTAAGCACATACTCATTTTAAAAACACATCCATTCGATACACTAAACACATTTCACGTCGTGGGAAGAAAAGTCTCCATTTACGTAAATTGGACGAGTTCGTAATTCAAATAGTCGTTTACATTAAGGTTCGCGATCACGAGGTCCGTGCGGCGCGCATCGACGCGACGCGACGTAACCACGACCACAACGCGGCGCGAACTGCCAGCGTGCGACGACCCCGCCCGCCCTCAACCCTCCACCCTGTCACCGCCACTTGCCTAAATCCAGACGAGTTTTCATTAATGTTGTTATCGGTGTAAAGTTCGGCCAAGTCAACTAAGAACCTACAGATTTAATTAACTGTCCGTAAAATAACACTGAACAAACTGACGTAGATTCAACAACTTTGGATGCCAATATTTGTAAGTGACGTCTTCGACAGCATCGGGAACAGTGATTAACTTGTAACTCAAATATTTACTTGTGACAGAATGCGGAACTTGTCCTTACTTGTACGAGTAATTTATTCGTCTATAACAAATATAAGGGGACTATTATTGCCGTACCCCTCGTGTTCATTACACCGACGTGGCTGGCTTCGAAGGTTCAAAATTATTTAGTTCAGTAGATTTAAGTGCTACGTGCCTAGACTTTTTCTTTAACTTGGCTCTGACTTGGGATTTTAAAGTCTATTCTGAAGCACCATCTTCTTAAACGTAGTTTTGGAATCCTAAACTACGGAACTTAATTTTTTATGTTATCTGATAAAACTGTTCAGTGTTTCAAAATAGGAACGTAAAACTTTTAAAATAACTAGTTGGAGCACAAACCTTTAAATAAAAAAATATGATAAATACTTTTTGACATCCTAACCTATATAACAAAATACGATTGTCACAACAACAGTGGCTTTGTCAACCCTAGTAATGCAATAAGTTAAAGTTGGAAACTATCTGAAGTATCATGATAGAACAAAGCTAAGTGGGGCTCGGAAGCGTAGACAAGTTGAGTGGAAGCTACGCTCTGCTTTAAATTATAGTATTGTACCAATTTTACAGCATAACTTGGCAGATTAAATGCTACGGTTCCCAAACTCTGATTTTAATTAGGGTTGATTTAGAGTAGTATTCTATATCCTGTAAAAACTAAAGACTATACAATAGTATCAATACAGTATATTCCAGGATTATATCCCAGAATTGCAGTACATATTAAAATCTCGTAATAAACGGACGAATAAATACCCGGATAATCAAAAAATATTTTGTGTTTTCATCGGATGCGTGCGATTAACTCAGTTTCTAGGATTTTGAACAGCTTGGGGTGTAGGGTGGGACGCTCATAGAAAGCTAAATTTCTTGAGCATTTCCGTGCTTCGGAAGGCACGTTAAGCTGTCGGACCTGGCTGTTATCGTAAAAAACAGTTATTAAGTCACGTCAGAGGCCTTCAGGCGGCATAAAAACTTCCGACACTTGGGTTTCCCACTGACCCCTCCACCAATCCGCACTTGTGTAACGTGGTGGAGTATGCTCTAGACCTCCTCAGTATTGAGGAGATACCCATGCCAGTAGTTAGCCCTCAATAGGTAGAAAGCAGGGGAATAAGGGGCTATATCTTAAGTCAAAGGAAACCTCGTTTGCTCATGGGGAATCTTGCTGCAAAAGTTAAGATTATGTTGTCAGCTTCCTCTTTTGGGAGTTGCAAGGCTATATACCACCCAAATTAAACCCGACTAGTGGTAGCAGGGTATTTTAAAGGCCGAGTTAGTACAACCATCCTTTCTAAAATGTACTGTGAAATGTATCCGCCGCTTTCTTTTTGACTGCCAATGCATTATATGGTTCTTTCGGTATCGCTAATATCCCTAATCAACGGTGACCAATTACCATCAAAATGCATATCTGCTCGTATATCGGCTATATAAAAAAGCCAGTGCATCTTTTCACCTTAAATTTACCTGATGGCAGATAGGATTATTCTTATATTACTAACCGAGAAACAAGTAGACGAGCCATTGTATGGTAACGTTACCGTCGTCCAGAGACATAAGCCACACGTTTTAAAGTCTCTAAATAAGGGATATTAAAAAACTGTATATATCTTACAAACGGGTTCTTTAAAAAGGAATATAAATTCAAAATTGTCTAATTACCTATTATCGTTTCCCAAAAGCGACAAATCTCAAAACCCACTTACAACGATAAAATAAAAATATATGCAAACAATAATCTACATTTAAGTAGGTAAGCTCCAATACGATGAAAAATAAAACCGAAAACGAAAATAATATCCACAAGAATGTAAAAAAAAATATCCTTCTCATATTACTTAAGCTGTAAATATGATAATAATTATCATTTCCTTTGATTTGAGTTTTTAAGAAGAATAGTTTTTTACTTATCTTCAAGTACCAATCCTTATCTCGCAACTGTCTTAACTATAATTTTAAGTCTTAACTATAATTTATTATTTATTCTCGAATCCATTTAAACACACATCAAAAATTACATCAAAATGCCAACCGTTTAGTGGAGTTCAATGACACACACGGACTGAAGAATTTATATATCAATATTTGACATGAATGAATAAATTAGTACACAATATTCCTTATTTGAAAAGCGTATATGTAACGCCATTGACTTGTGAGCAATAACACAATTCTTCCAGAGACGTTGGGTCAATACTTATTGGTATATTCGGTCTCACGGTCTACAGATTCAGATGGTATATAAATGGAAGAATTATTGATATCGCGTGGGCAGCTCATACAAAAAGTTTATAAAAGGAAGTGGAGCGTACACTGGCAGTGAACAAACTTTTGCGCCGGGATGCGAACGTTACTTATCTGCCGCCGCCGAGCTGACAGCTGCAGATGAAAAATTGAAATTGTGGGAGATAAAACCACCTAACCGCGGTTGCATCCCGCGAACAATGTGATGACAACAACTACGTAATAATTTTGCGTTTGCCACGAGACAGCGCACTAATTTCAGCTGCTTTCAACTTATACGACACTCCTGTCATACCAAATTGAAAATTGTAGATATCTGTGGACATTCTTTGCTGCATTTAAATTATTATGATTTTTAATATTTGTCATTAAACGTATCTGAAGAACTTGAAACAATATTTATTTAATGTTTATTCAGAAAATATATTACAGACAATATACATATGTTATTTTAAATGTTCATCATCATTGATACTAAACATTTTAAATAGAAATGGATACTCACGAATTTATGAAATAACTTAGATAATAATAAATATACCACGTAACGGGGTCAAAATATTGGTACAAAAGACAAAAATCGTGAATAACTATTTGTATTTAAAATAGATAACATGTCTAAATCAGTGATTAAGTATGTACCCGTTTCAAATTCATAACTTTATATTATACAGAACAATTATTACTTGATCAAATAATTAATTTTAAAACAAATAAAATATGAACATAATACACAAGGGCACGTAAAAAAATCACGGACTCTTACCGTTTTGAAGTACCCACTAGAAAGAGTAAAGGAAAACAAAATATGCAAATGTTATCTCACCCAATCCATATCTAATATCCATCCGTTACGGTCGATCGAAGTTGAATAGTGACACCGATTCGGCCCTTATATGCAATAATAACGAAAACGTCAAGCTGAGACCCTTTTCTATTTACGAAGGAACTCAACCGTCGAGAGCCACGTGAAAAGTCTCGCGTAAATCAAAGTCATAAATTTCTCCTATCGTGAATGAACATTTCTCTTTCGCACGGACGTCTACAGTGAATGGATAACGTCGACCCTCCCTCAGAGGATCACCTCTATCGAGTCATTTGCTTTTGTTCGTGTGGCAATTAATAACAAACAGGGCGTTTCGGACAGCGTGCGCCTTTGGCATATCAGTAATGATCTAGCGGACTCGGCCAAGCACAGTACTTCGATCGATCTTAGTCCGAATCCGAACAGCATGCTAGTAAATGCCTACGAAAATGACTTTAATAGTCCGCCTACGCGACTAGTCAAGTTTATGGAATAATCGAATAGTAATCGATAAAAAACCTGTTTGTGGATTCAACGTACTATAACGATAACATTAATGACGATCAGATAGCATAGTTACCAACGAAAGCTTTTGGATTCATTATCACGGAAAAACGACTTTAATACGAATAAGTGACGTTTACAAATCATTTAGTGCTAAATTACTAGTAGGAATTAAACTATTAGTTCAAATACACTAAGGTTTCAAATGCCATAAAAATAACGGACCCATCCTACGATCAATATTATTAAATCAAAACCAGCAAAACCAAAATATTATTATAAATTAATGATAATAATGAAACGCTCATAGCCCGGCGGCTCGCGTCGATCCTATGCGATCGACAGAGTTAAGCAACTGCG
>DWJN01007153.1:0-10177 GCA_018248895.1 Carystus phorcus | reverse complement strand
ATTGGGTTGCAGAAAGCATGATTATTCAGAAATTATTCGCTAATCAACTTTCAGAAACTCGAATTGACTTCATAGAATTCCACGTTAGTATGAGTGTTATATGAACGAAATTTTGACAAGCCTTTCAGAAACTGGCGGTTAGGTTCCACCGCTTTCTTACTTATCTACATTTTTAATTAACTATAACTACCTACATACATTCACCTTAGACATCCTCACATTGAACAGATTAAATCTACCTAAGTATTACATAAAAGTATAATTTAAGTCACGTTACAATTTTAACCGTTTGTGTATATTTTATTATTTAATATTTAATACTGCAGTACAATTAATGTAACAATTTTTTTAGATTAACTCCGCCTTTTTCTGGAATTAAGATAACGAACGGAAGTTCCCTAAACAAATCCCTAACCGAATAAGCTGGCTGACACTTAGTCCTTTTTTGTGTATCGTCTCGAGTCGAAAGCGAGATAGATATTGCCGCACACGATGGGTCGAGACAAACGGTTATAATGACCGTTACGACTTCCGATGAACAGATAACACAAAAATATTGGATATCGTAAATTTTATTATTCAACAAGATGTGTTGATCGCAACACTAGGTCCTGTATTCGAAGTTGCTTAATAAAGAATGTCCTAGTGTATATAATGTAACATGATAAACAGGCTGTTTAACAAAGTAAATATTGAAGAGAAAATGTAGAGCATGCCGTACAACAATGGTTCTATAGTTCCTTTTTACTACAGGAAAAATACTATTAAAGTCAATAGTTAACAATTTTCGAACCAAAAATTACTAGTACTGTACCTGATGAAAACATCTATGTACATATTATATACAAAGTACAATATAAGTAGGCATATAAACCTCTAATACTTATTTGATAATTAAAATAATTTGAAAGAAATCTAATAATATAATATCATTCTTCAATTTTTTACCTACGTTTAATATAAAACTATATGTATGTAACATGGTTATAGTAATGTAAGTAATGTAAAGTAGGTACCTACTTAGTTTTTAAGGGACACCGGGCTAAGAGTATTACAAATAAAGAATATTACATTTAAATACAGTCTGTTACAGTATTAGAGTAGTATCTACATACATAGTAACTAAATAATAGCAGAGTCTAGATACACTACGAATACTCGGGTAGCTGTGATCGAATGGAGGATTTCAATTGACGCCGACACGTTGCTAGTTTACTGCGTTCATCCGCGCGACCACTCCTAGTTTTCAAGCGATTTAAATTCTAACTTTAATAACTAAACGCTGGAACAGCAAAAACCGGGGTTCGCTGAAGGAGGATAGGGCTATATTAGAGATAGGAAGAGGAAAAAAGAGTTCCGTTTGTCTCTGGAATTGTGCCATTCGATTAAGGCGCGAGTTGAAATTTTATCATGATTCTAAAAGTCCTTGTTTATTAACAAATTGTGTTTCTTATTGATAATTTATGATTTCATATCGATGTAATGTTCGAATTTCTGTTAAGTTCTAACTATTTTATTATTTTGGATTAGATCTTCAGTTTTCTACATACGTATAGGTAGGTACCTACATCAATATAGTTTACTCGGTACGAGCTTTACATACATTTAACGAACATGATTCAATACAAGGTATGGATGTTTGTTGCTTGTACCTACTTACAAAATCTCTCTTGCACAAATGAACTAAGTTCTAGTAATTGTAATTTATATTAAGTAGGTATAATATATGTATTGGTAGAGTGAATTTCTATCTTCTTCATAGTAACTTGTAACTTATCCCATAGAAACAGAACCATTTTCCGACATGAAAAGTATTCTAGCCACACCCCTGGGATATAAGTTTTAACAGCATTACAAATTATGCAAGGGCAAGTAGGTAGGTAGATCCTACTTCTTGCCTCATACTATCAAGTACAAAAGCCTTCCAATAATGTCTTTAAAATAAGTTAGATAGATACTACGTTACATAGATATACCTACGTGTCTAAACAATTATTTACTTACCTTTAGATGATTGAACAATACCTAATTATCAAACTAATTAAAATGTCAGTTACTTTACTTTGTGTGCGTTCGTTTAGTTACGTTGTGTAGTAGTGACAGTTATCTTGTTGTAACTCGTAGCAGGACAAAGGGTGCGGAAGGATGAGGACGGAAGGGGTGGATGCGATTAGGGAAGTATTGTGAGCGTCGACAGGGCTCCGCCCTCGATGTGCTCTGGGCGTACCGCGCTCTACTTATCGACGACCGTGCCTGAGAGACAGAGACAACCATATTACAGCCGTGTGACCAGAGCAAGACATGACTCTGTACCCGTGGGGCGGGGCGACACATCACATCAATCGGTATCGCCCTCGGTCCCGCTCATTCGCCTCTCGTTTAGCTCCCGCTATGTAAACGGCTCTTGTTGTGAATCTAAACAAAATCAGTCAGTCGTAGTTTTGTTGCCGTAGGTGCAGCGCGTAGAGGATCTCGCGCCCGGAATTTTATAATGTTGTGGTAGTGAACGTACATCGGCATCATGCACGCTTTATTTGGTGAACAGAGTCCTTACGCATATCGAAGCGGAGCCACCGGAGGCTACACGGCTGGCGTGACACCTTATGCTTACGAGCAGTACCGTTATGGATATGGAGCTCCGTACCTACATCCGCATCAACAGCACGTCGGAACTCCCAAGGACATGGTCAAGCCACCGTATTCTTACATAGCTTTAATCGCCATGGCTATCCAGAATGCACCTGATCGTCGAATTACGCTCAATGGAATCTATCAATTCATCATGGAGCGATTCCCGTATTACAGAGAAAACAAACAAGGTTGGCAAAACTCAATCCGGCATAACTTAAGTTTAAACGAGTGCTTTGTGAAAGTAGCAAGAGATGATAAGAAACCAGGGAAAGGAAGTTACTGGACTTTAGATCCGGATTCGTACAATATGTTCGACAACGGTTCTTATTTGCGACGGCGTCGCCGATTTAAAAAGAAAGACGCTTTAAAAGAAAAGGAAGAGGCGTTGAAACGCCAACAACAATTACAGCACGCGCAGGAAGCGCTTGCTGCACAAGAGGCTCTCAGTGCAGCCGATGCACTGGGACAGGCGCGAGACGTTAAGCCCGATGTTAAGCCCCGCATATTTGAATGTAGACCAAAGCGAGAGCCGGGTGCTGATTGCGCTCGCTATGATAAACCTTCCGATGCCCTCGATGACTTCAGTGAACCCAGGCTCCCACCCTCGGCTGTCTACTGTACGCCGCAGCCGTATTCGTTGGCCGCTGAAGAATTCCGAGCGGCAACATCTGGATGGTATGCTGCGCCGGAACCTCCCACTGAGCAAATACCGCCTGCTTTCCGAGATCTCTTTGAACCTCCAAGTTGTCAACTCGCCGGTTTCCGTGGTGGATCTCCTGCACCCGACGCGTACCGCTCCTCGCCGCCACCGCACCACCATTACCGCACGCCGGCTCCATCTTACTATCACCACCAAGCGTGCGTAGCCGCAGCACCTGCACCCGCCCACAAGTCCTACTGAGTCTACTATCTCAGGTGAGTTTTACTTATGAATTGTTAGCCGCTAGCGAATTGCGATCTCTTGAACCGCGTTTGTGGCGCCCGCGACTGCCGCTGTGCTTGCTGCGCTCTAGTTCCCCCCCTGTGGCCGAGGGGTAGGCGTCGAAGCAGTTCGTGACGTGTTGTGGTTGCAGGAGGCCGGCATCGAACGGCGCCGAACGGATTTAGCCGCCCGCGTCAGTTCCAGAGCGGATAAATATAGCGCAGTAGCCGGAGATGCCGTGGAGGCAAGTGGCGGCGCGTCGATAACCACTGTTTACAGATCGGCGGCCGACCCTGCCGCCTCCCGCTCTGTTCGCACCTATAGGTATGTCGAAACTACACATGTGTTAGAAACTGTCTGTAACAATGGGTGCCGATGGTGTAAGGGTGTGCGTGCGCAAATTGGTGTGAGTACATTTGTCTGCAGCTCAACGTCTAGCCGGCTGAAATCTGTTATACGGAAGCTACAGACGGTTGTTTTGATTAGTTCTGGACATACATTATCCAAAGAGCGCAAGGCCAGTTTTATCTTGAACTAACACAACAGACTAAGCAAACTGAGATTATATCGTTGATATAAGTACCTGTCTATAAAGCCACCAAGATAGTACTTTATGACATGATACTTTAATACTAAAATCTAAGTGGTATAAAGAGGCTTTAAAAAGAAGTAGTCTTACATCTATCTACCTACCTATTTTTTGAATTAAACAAAAAATGTAAAAGTGTCAGCAGGATTTGAGTAACGAAGACCGTTCTGTATTGAGGATAAAATATTATTGTTTACAAATGGTAGTCTTAGAAGTGATAAAAACTATGCAGTTGGCTGTTGTTTCTGGTTTACGTCAGTCAACCAACTGAACTGACCATCTGGTGACCAAGTGCCGCATACAGCGCCCTTCGTGTAACGTGTAGATGTGAACTGATATAAATTATTTTCTTAACGAAATTTTGTTGTTTTGGATTCTTTTTCTATTCATTAGATCATTGCTTGAATAATGTTAATAAATAAGTGTTCAGTGGTCTGGATATTATAAAATTCATTAGATTAGATTTCTGTCGTCAGTGTCAAGTAGATCTTTTTATGCTTATGTAACTTAGAACTCCTATTGTAAGTCTTTATAGTATGGATTTAAAAAGATCGTAACTTACACCTACACTATATAAGGACCCCGGTCTAAACTTTAGTACTTTAGGCTGTGCGTTGTCTGTCAGTCAGTCATCGTTAGCGTTTTATTAAGTAGGTTATCTAACGTATTCAAAAACCATACTTGCCTTTGCAAAGTACGAATTTTGACATAAATATTTTAATCCGATCATCATGAAACTTGGTACACATATTTTTAGAGGTATCTATTAAAAAGGGTAACGGATACTTTTCAATATAATTTTTATACTATTTAATACACTATAAAATAGCCCAGAAGTGTCGCAATTTTGACAAACGTTAACTAAAATATCGCATATGAACTTAATCGCATACCCCTAAACATTCATAGCCAGTATGAGATTCGAAAATAATGTTTGTGAATATGGGCAATATTCTCTCTACTATTAAATATGCCAATAATTACGTTATTTAAAAACAAATTCGCGTATGTCAAGAAAGTTAATCTATTGTAGAGCGTAATTCGGAATCTAATTCACAGTTTAGATGCGCAAACATCACACAAAAAATCAAATGACTATCAAACAAAAGAAGGAACAGATTAGGTACTTATCTTACAGACAGGTACTTAACATATTGAATCTCAAAATAGAAATTGGGACTACGCAACAGTGCTTTATATCCAACGCGATGTGGTAACATAACAATATATCAGTGTTTAAGTAACATGAACAAGACGTAAAAATATACCATCGAATATAATACTCGTAGATACTAAAAATAACAGTAATAGTAGGTTCTAGAGCATAATTCGGTATTTATTATTCATAAAGAAGCGAGAGAGTTAAATATAGTACGGTATAATTATTATGAACATTGTGCATTTTCTGTGCTATCTTATGATTTCTACGATATTCAGTATTGAATTCCGCATGAATTTCTTTAAAGTTCGCAAATTACAGTTGATAGATTGTGTTCTCAAAGATGTAGTCGTTAATAACTTAACTGCATAAAAGAGCGAGGAAATAGTCCTAAATAACTTCTCAACGGGAGTGGAGATCTCTTAGCACTATTGAATTACAAGATCTGATGTTATTAATGTAAAAAATAAATGTAATAAATAAAATAAAGAATTATATGATAAGAGTAATTTATCTGAGATTTTCAAGAAAATTATAGTGATTTTGTCGAGTGGCATTTTGAGAGTCGTCTTTTACGTAGATAAATACTAAAACATAAGAAACCCATTCCATGCGATAATCAGAATAACATTCTTAATATATAATGAAAGATTACAACCAGCGAAAGTTGGCGTGCAGGGATGTTTATATTATTAAAAATATCTAATAAAACACCGTCTCTACTGATCCTTACATATTTATTCTCTTTCCTGGGTGTTGACTACTTTTATTTACTAGATATTATTTAATTTTGCTATTCTCCAAGAATCACTATTTCAATCTCCTCCTGTTAATCATCCACCAGAAATTCTATTCTTTTTCTTCCAGTGTTGCAAGCCCAAACAGAAAACCAGATAAAAAAATCAGGCCAATAAAATGATGAACCTTACAAATTACACTCTTTTATTTGTTACTAGTAACGTGGCCTCGCTACGCTTCGCTTCCTGAAACTTTTACCTTAGTACCGCCGCGACAAACTATTGCTTTTAATTTACTAGAAGAATTAATAAAATCTTCTCTATAATACGATCATAATAACGATATAAGTTTCATGTTTATAGATGTTATAATTTTTTCAGTAAAGTTGGGCAATAAATCCCTGTGCCCATTTATTACTTTAAATACATTATAATGATAAAAATTACAAAAATATTACGTTATTTTTTCTCCATTGCACTTTATAGAAGTAAAGGAATAAAGTTATGAAATAAAATGTTAAAATAATTCTTTGCCTTTCTACCAGTGGGAAATCAGAGAAGGAGGTACCTACCTATTAAAAAATGAAATTAACTAAAGAATTATAAGAGCAGAAAATATTTGGTTCTATCAAGATAATATGCACTTACATATTATGTAGTAAATATTCTAAGTTACAAGCGGAACAGGTGATATAATAATATAATAAGTTGTAGGTAATTGCAGTTTTGTAATTGTGTTGTAACCATTAACTAAGTGAAGTTATATATTTGGTATTATAATGCTTCGCTCAATAATATATAATAATAGGAAAATATAATCTTAGTTAAAATACAATATTTCAAATTCAAAATCTTTGTATATAAAAATAGAACTCTTGATTGACCGTGTCATCGACGCCTGACCAGCCAGTATAAAGAAAATCAAGTATTTGGGTGTCCAAACCTGTGTAGGTTTCCTGTTTAGTGAATAACAAAAGATTCTTTTTTGATTTGTCCCATATACGTAGGTAACTATAATTATTAAAAGATGATATGAAATTTATCATAAAAGTATCTACTTATGTATATATGATGATTTTTTAAACTTCCCAGCCATATCGAATAACTATGTTTCATATATTTGGTTTACGAATGTCCTTAATTGATTATTATGTAGTCCTATTAAAAGAGAATTATTTGCATGGGTCAGCTAAAACCACATAGTCATCATTTATAACGGTGTAGGTATAGTGATTTAATTTGTCAATACTTTCACAGCGTTACTTGCAGTTGTATATAATATATGTATATTCAACATTTTATTCCATTATATTAAAATTACGTACCCTATAAAGAAACACTAAGCAGTTTAGATGTTTTTAAGAAGGAACATTTCGTATTATAAATTTTGAAATTCTGTTACAGAATATTTAAATATTTTATTTTTGTGAATATCAATGGTATTAATTTTGTTTATGTATAGTGGTATAAGTTATGGTATAAATTATGATGATCTGCTTTATAACGATATTATTTTCTGACGTTATAAATTACTAGTATAATAAATACTTATCTAACGTGCCTATAATTATACACACGCAGATCTAATTGTTTGATTGCAAGGATTTCTAAAATTAATTTTATTTGACTTAGGTATACTTTCTGCCTTGGCGTGTTGTTTAATTATAACCATGTTCCTATATGTTATAAATAATATTGCCTCTCAAGTAACTATAAATATAAAATATATACCTACAATAATTTAACAAAAAGTAACTTAAATTTGGTCAGCATTGCTTACAAAAAATAAAGTACTAAGTATGTTCTTAAAATAACATAAATTTTGTATACAAAACATTTAATTGTGGTATTTATGTTTTAATTCATTTAATAGATTGCCGGCGATCTTCTAGTTTTTTAATTTATATCTTGGCCCACCAGTGAACGTCGAAATTCAATTTTTACCTGTGTATATATTTTTTTGTTATGTATTTACCATGTGAATTAAGGTAACGGTTTTAGACACTAAAGTCCTAGCGAAATGATAATTAATTATGTTTGTTATTGTCCTAGGTAAGAAGAAACAAGAAGACAGCGAGAGGCCGATTGCAGAAAGCACGCGAGTTGTGTAACTTACACTTAACGAATATAATTGCTTATTTATCATATAGATAAATAAGTCACTATAAACTTTATGACCAGTGAACCACGCAGTTCTGTATGAATAGCTTTTATTTATAAACAAAAGTTATCTTATTCATAGAATCCGAAGACTTAATTTAGCGTGTATGCTCGTTCATTTACTAGGATTTATATGTATAGTTAAGACGATTTCCGAAGTGTTTGGTTCGATTTTATGTGAGAATCTCTTATAATGGTAATGTGTGCTGTATTTTTAATCGACTTTATTTGACCCTGTCGCTTTATGCTGTCTACAAACAACATAGATTATTCTTAACAGTTATAGCGATATTACATTGCTTCACAAATTTCTGTAATTTAATAGAATCATGTTATCCAATCCCTTAAGGTTCTTGCACCTACGGTATGAAATAGTGGTACTTATTTGTAAAGATTTTATAGCATAAAGTTTTTCATCTACGAGTATAATACGTAAAGTAATGTATCATGTTAGATATCGAGTATTAGACAAATGCTTAAGTAGCTATAGGAGAGCTTTACAATTTATTTAAAATATTTTATTCTAGTCTTTCGGTTAATTAATTCGTCGGTTAGTAATTGTGATGATAAGTAGGTCGATAATATTGGTTTTTGTCCAGTTAATTAGGCATGTAGGCTTAATCTGAATGATTAAGGTTCCTATATTTTTTTCGAAATTTGTATTGTTATCATGATTATATTATTGGATTTAGAAACTTAAGTAGGTAAATATAATGACAGGTTGAGATTATGAAATATTGCTGTACATATAATATCATTGTCTAGTATGTCATGGAATATAATTGAGCGACTTGTGTGTATGTAAGAGAACAGTATTGATATTATTTATAGTAATTACCTGTCAGAAAGTTGAACGAATGATTATAAGAAAATCAGAAAATGTCAAATGTTCTTTAAATGAAACGGGATTGCTCAAACTTTTTGCAATTCTTACAGCTGGTAAAAAAAAATCTGGAAATTATGATGTGGATCAAGATTCTGTTCAAGATTTTGGAAAAAATAACTGAGTTATAGGATGGTTTCTTTGCATACAAAAAGTATTAAAAATATGAACTAGTTCGAAAAAAAATTTAAAAACTTAACAATCTAGAGAAAATCATCACTTCTACGAGTTTTATATTGAATTTATGCTTAGAACTAGAAAATATTGAACGGTTCAGACAAAGTGTTCAGAAATTTTTCATTAGATATATTATTTCAGTTGCACCAGTTGTTCTACCTTACTAATATCTTTTCTTATTAGGGTATTAGGGTATTGGGTGTCTCGAAAAGTTACAAGTGTAATTTTTTTCCTTGCATTTGTTATATCGTTTTTAATGTTTCTCAATCTTCTCATATCCATTGAAACTCACTACTCTGGGTTAATCATGTTCAAAGTGTCGTATTGTTATGTTTTGTTAAATAATTATATTAATTATTCAGTAGAGCTCAATAGAGCCATAAATTATTCCTTCAGTTTGTTCTCAATAGATATAATGTGGTGATGTAAAAATGTATACCTAAGTTAACTATCGATTTGTCCACGAGAATAAAATCGGTGTGTAAATATAACCTCGTTATTTATTCTATTCATATATTTATCAAATTGTTTGTTTGTGAAAAATTGATAAATAAATGAAAAGCCTCCAAATATATATAACCTCTTTTATCTTACAAAATTTGATAAAATGATGTTTATTTTGAACTCTTCCATAAGTTTAATAACTAGATAATATAATATTAAGCAACAAAGTTTCATATTGTATGTTGCGATTGAGAGCTAGGTTATAGAACAACAATTTTACCGTCATAAATTAATATCACAAATTCAACCGTGATAACTATTGAACATTTGTGAAATCACGATATTTTTCTACTTGCATATATTCGTTATTTGTATATCTGAGACCAGAGACTATTATTTTATTGTACGTGTATTTGTTGGAACACTAAAATCATTCATAACTACTACATAAAAAGCGCGCTTTACAAGGAGATGT
>DWJN01007152.1:0-10177 GCA_018248895.1 Carystus phorcus | reverse complement strand
GTGTCCAGTAAATGCGCTTTATTAGGGGTAACTCAAAAACTACTCGCCAGATGTCGTTAAAATTTACAGGTTATTTACAAAACTTACAATTTTATAAAAAATACATTTGAATTGAGAACCTCTTCTTTTTTTGAAGTCGGTTAAAAAAGGATACTCATAAATTTCAATGGTTAGTTTAAACTCCTATTCCCGTTTTAGGTATTGTATTTTTGTGTTTTCCATGACATCCACGACACGGGGAATCCTAGTATGGGGCTATGAGTGTTAAAGAGTGTTTACTCATTGATAGGACAATCGATTTTTTATTCCATCCACTTTTATTTATTTATACTGCCTACGTTGTTCTTTAATCGACTTCAAAAAAGAGGACGTTCTGAATTCGATTGTATTTTTTTATATTTTTATTTAAAAACTCTTCACTAGATATTTTTTACCGATTTTGATTATCCCATTTATATTCGAAAACGGATGCTTTTTACGTGGTTCTGTTTAAATTTGAGCGACATCTGTAGTTTTTGAGGTATCCCTAATAATGCGTGTTTGGAGATGAAAATGTATGTTACTTGATGCGTATGACTTTATTCATCGGGATATCATCGGGATAAAATGCAGTGTTAGGATTAAGCCCGCCTATTGTAACATATTATGTGCAATAAAGTATTTTTTCATTTCATTTCATATTTAATTAGGTGTATGAATACGAATATTACGAATAATTGAAGTCAGTTTTTTGCCATTATTCTTTAACTAAAGGTTGATTGGCACAGATTTCTCTCTATATTAAGTCCACAAATACTTAGTTCTACTTTATTTTAAAGGAATAAGCTATATGTTCCAAATATATCACCACTAAAGGGTTATAGGACTTTGGCAACTGATGCTCCTCAATTTGTTTTCTAAACGGAAAGTTTTTCTCATTCATCCATAGTAGACCACCGTGGTAAAGAATGGTTTAAGAAAAAAAACCTCCAGTCAGCTAATGTTTGCCTCGAATCATATTCGACACAAAATTTTAATCATGACACTTCAATAATCATTAATCACAAATAACTCTTTACATCGCATAATAACTGTTTATGTGCAGCGCAATAATTATATGACATCGCATGACAGCTTTTGTAAATTACGTTATTAAACACGATAGACTAAAAGTCGTGAACTGAACCGTTAGTTACAACTTTATATGCGAACATTTTAGCTATAAAACCCGTCAGTGTACAAAATGTCGGTCGTACAACAGATCACTTGTAGCGCAATAACTTTTTATGTCCAACGCAATAATTCCGCCGCCATTTTGTGACGTAATACCGGATTTGTGGTATTTTGACATACGAACAAAATAGGGTCAAAGCCGGAGCGAATGTTGATATAAAATGTGGAGTGTCCACCGCAATATGCTGAGTTCGAATGTGTGAAATAATGTATGTTACAAAGTAAATACAGACAAAGTAAACTTGCTTTAACATTTTATCTTTTATTTTAACGTGATTCATGTATCATTTGAAAATGAATAAATAACGCTGTAGCGCATGACACTCCCCTTCATGTCGTGGGCGCCATGGATAACCCACAAAGACAAAAACATATACCTTAGAATAGAAATTTGAATTCATCATTATATCGGCCTTGTTTATTCATGTAAGTATTTTGTTAATAAATCGGTGTAACCGTTTAGGAGAAATACAGTGAGGTATACACGGCCCGAAAACATAATTTAAAGCACATAAAAACGATAATATAATAACATATAACAATGTTTATATACAGTGTATGTATAAAAATAAATTGATAATTATTATTATATTATATTAAATTGATAATTATATAATTAAGTGTCGAACGAATAACCATTTAGTGATTAAATTCTTTTAACCCAAAGCTTAATAACTTATACTTATATTGCGTATTTTATCAGTAAAATACATCAGTTTACTAAACGCTGCTCGTACAATCCAACAGATCACTTGTAGCGCAATAACTTTTTACGTCGACCGCCATAATTCCGCCGCCATTTTGTGACGTAATGCTAGATTTGTGGTGCGTTGACATACGTACAAAATAAAATTAGTTTACACAAAAGGAATTCCGAAAGACAGACGGCATCATTTGCAATCTGTTGAAGATTAACCATTGTGTTTGTTAACATTTATGCACTTTACCTTGGTTTTACTGACATTTTGAGAAACGGCTTTAAAGAACAGTTGAAACAAATTCCTCAGAGCATTTCAAAGTAATATAAAAATAATAATATCACATACTAATACCCCCAAACTAGGCTACCCAGTGTCATGAGTATCATGGACAAAACGATTACACACACACCCAAATAGAAATTTAAACTCATCATTTAAAAAGACAATTATACATATACCCAGACCGAGAACAGAAATTTAAACTCATAATTTAAATTTCAGACCCGTTGGGAATCGAATCCAAGACCCTTCGAATGGCGGTCTGGTGTGGTGACCATTGCGCCTCGCGGGTCGTCAATATATCAACGGTTTACAATGACTTTATAAGTTTCATTTGTAGTTCATGTAATTCGGTTTATAAGTTTATCTTTTGTTTCTAACGCTGACGAATGAGAGACCTCGGTCACTATAGCTAACATAAGCTAAGCCGGATGACGTAAGGAACGCTTGTTATCAACTGGTATCCCGACACTGCAACGGAGTTTTATCAAAGGAAGATCTCCCGCCAAGCGAAATGTCTGTCTGGGGAGAGACCGAACTCCGACTATTGATATTCGGAACTATATAGTTATATTGCAGTTGTAAAAATATATGATGTGTGCTTCACAAAATAATGTTATTCTTACTCGTATAATTGTCTATGAAAAAAAGCCACTTCAATGAAATACATTGTTTAAATTCGTTTAATGCAAGATATTTCATTTATGTAAGAATTCTAATGGCTATATAACATCACTCTAAGATGATTAGGAGAGGAGCTGCAATAAAAAATATTGCGAAAACCGCAAAATCTAGCTTTTAAAGTCAGTTAATTAATGATGAAAACATACAATCTAGAGTCATATATCTCAAGCACAATCCAGGTTGTATAGAATTTTGAACTAGGAACTGTTAGGTAATTCTAGAACATCCTTATTTTCCATATTCTAGGATTCACTTTACCTGCACTAGGAACGTTGTGAGAGGGTAAGGTAAGTCGCAATCTCTCTAACGTAATTAATTCTTGGAAATGTTTGTACACAGCACTTCACTTCAGACGAGTAATGTTAAGGTACGAGCAATAAAGCGTATATGTTGATAATTTGATTAATATAAACACAGTAAAATTCAAAAGAAAATAAACAAGCTTTGTTTCAATATTGTCATCAATTGTTTCATGATATTTTATTTAGGTTACCTACAGTATTATTTAGTAGTAGCTGACACAGCAAACGTAATTTTGCCATATTAATTATTTTTTTAGAACTATTTTCATAACCATAGAAATGGTTTTAGTGGATTAACCTTAAAAGCTGCGATGCTTAAACCTTAGATACTGTCGTGGACTTTTATTTAGAACTTTTAGAGGGGAACAATTTTGTAATACACGATTTTTCAGTAACTTTCACCGTTTACTTCGCGCACGCAAGGAAAGCTATAAATTTTGCCTTTAAACGTTGTCCATGGCACCCACTATACGGGGTATACTAGTGTAGGGCGTTATTCGTTTTGAAGTTCATCTACAATCTTTTTCATCAATGCTCAACTCATATTGGTCGTAGCATTATGTTATATAGCCTATAGCCTTCCTCAGTAACTGTACTATGCAACACAAAAAGATTTTTTCAATTCGAACCAGTAGTTCTTGTGATTAGTGCGTTCAAACTATCAATCTCTTCAGCTTTATATTATTAGTATAGATACCGGACTAAAAAGTATGCTCCTCATTTATTAATAAAGATTTATTTACCTTTTATAAACATTGCTTGTGTTCGAAATCCATAACACAAACTTTTTCCCACCATCTCAGAAACATCTATGGGTATACGTTACGGTAAACTTTCGGAAAATATTATAGTGTTCCCGCGGCTTTCTTTTACTTTTATTGGTGTCCCGGGAACAAAGTTCTTTGTGCGGATAAAAGAAAACGCTCCAACTTTACCCGCAGTTACAGTTATGTTTCGTGGTATGTATTACCAAAGCTGTCTATCGAGAAAGCGGCGTGAAATGTATAGAATATATCAAAAGATGTGAAACTCATATAATATGAACTTAATTTAAGAATAGTTACATTAAAACTAGTAGACCCGACGAACTTTGTATCGCCTTGGAATATTTTTTCAATTTTTGTTACATTTTCTCATCCATGCTCAGCTCCTATTGTTCGTATCGTTATGTTATATAGCCTATAGCCTTCCTCAGTAACTGTACTATCCAATACAAAAAGATTTTTCAATTCGAACCAGTAGTTCTTGAGATTAGTGCCTTCAAACAATCAAACGAAGAAACTCTTCAGGTTTATAATATTAGGATATATAGGCATATAAAACAGTTTTATGTGTCAAACAGTACAGAACTCTTTGTCATTCAATTTCTATAATTTCTTCGTTGTTTCGTCACTATTAATAAACAGGAAATATTGTCATAAAATGTATTTATACCGAACTGATGTACTTGAAGAACTTATAGTCCAGTGCCTCGGGTCGATCCTAAGCGATCGACAAATTAAGCAACTGCGTTCGGTATCTGGATGGGTGACCGCTAGTGGCAATTCTTGAGCATTTCCGTGCTTTGGAGGGCCTTTCAGCTGCCGGGCACGGTTGTTATTATATTTAACAAATATACTAAATAATTATAAGAAATTTATTGTTGTAATTAATAGTCATAAATATAATACATTTATTGCTGAAGTTAATAGTCAATTAGTAGTGTCTTAAAGTATCTGTTAATTTGCGGAAATAGATTATCATCAAGTAAGTATTAGTCTACTTTGAAACAATCCGAGAGCAAAATATTTTATACAAACTTGATATATAGGTTGTTGTATACATATGAAAATTAACATATAAAGGCCTGTTTATCACATCGGGGTACGATGAACTTCTAACTGAAAAACCCTCAATAATAAAAAGAATAGTTGAGGATAAAAATATGTTTTACTAAAACAATGCAGTATAAAATTGGATTATTGTATAACATAAAGAGTCCTGACATGATTCTGTAAGAAACATTATAACAATGGAATAATGGACACGCCTGTCTCGCGTGATTGCTCGAGGGACCGAAGTTAGAGAAAAAGTCAACGGATGGATACAAAGAATATAAGAAGGAACGGTGAACAAAGAGAAACTTCCATATTAAATGTTGGTAAAATTGCCTTTCTAAATAATTACGTTTTGTTGAATAGGATGCAGAAACCAACTGCGGGTATTATGTTAGGTTATTATACGTTGAGGATGTCTTTAATAACTGTGATTATATGGAAGGTTTTAATCCTTTGGTGGCTTACTATGGGACATGGGTCTTTCTCATCACTAAGAAGGCCTAAAGCATATTGCAAAGTTTCTCCAGTTATTACGTTGGAAGTTATTATTCCACGCAAGACCTTTTGGCTTAACGATTGCTACGATAAAAATCTTGACGCCACGATGAAACATCTTTTTCATTTTAATTTTTTTTAATTTTGCAATAAAAATACATACAACCCTAAATTTTCACCCTTCTATAACCAACCCTTATTGTTTAATAATATTTTTCTACATTTTCCACAAAAATCACTTATATGACAAAACAACGTATACCGGGTCAGCTAGTAGTATATATGAACACAGAATAAATAATTTTCAAACGCCTAAAATATATAACATCAGTATCTAAGAATTTTTCAGCAACTTTACTCTCTCCAAACCATATATCATTATTGGCGAGGTATCCAACGCATTTTCTTTGCTATCAGATATTATTTTTAATAAAATCGTGATAGATGCTCAATTTGTAACAAAATTTATGATGGTCGTGTCAAAAGTTTATACAATGTGATACATTTAATGGATAACTGACAGTTTATTATTATTTTATGGAAGGGTATGAAAGTAATTTTGTATCTCGGGCTTTCTGTAAATGTTCTGGCTTCAACGAACAATGGATGTACTTTTCTCGATATTAATTGTATCTGAAATTGATGAAATATTCCACAGTCCAAGTGATGTCGACGGAATTTGTTTTACATCGCCCTGAAGATAAGTATAAACTAGTATATACTTCTTCTATCTGTGTGTTTGTAAGTGATCTTCTAAACGATTTGATAGATTTTGAGGACATATTTTTTTATTTATTCGACAATGGTTTACAGTTTTAGACCCACAATTCCACCCGATAGCAAATGTTTCTTTTATATTGATAGTCTTAGAATTCCACCTGTTAGGAAATGTTTTTTTCATTTGCAGGATAATATTTGTCAAATTCGCTTTTATTGATGTATAAAAATGACTTTATCTTGTCTAGTCCACCAATCTGCATTGCAGCAGCGTAGTGGAGTATGCTCTAGACCTCCTCAGTGATGAGGAGAGACCCGTGCTCAGTAGTGGGCCATTAATGTGTTGTGGCCATCTTGTCTACTCCACCACGCTACTCCAGTTCAGATTGGTGAAGGGATTAGTGGCCAACCCAAATTTCCGAAGTTTTCCAGCCTGAAGGCCTCCGTCATGGCATGAGGACTGTAATTTACGATAACAAAGTGGACCGACTGCTTTCGTTTACTGAAGTGCAAATATAAAGTCCATTGCATAAAGTAACGTAATGTCAGTGTGAATATGATCTAGTTACATGCATTGTGGTTCACAATGACCACAAATGCTGTCCCCATTGCGGCGTTGACCGCAGACTCCGCAAATTCAGTGTGGTTTGACTCTATCGCGTATATAACCAAACAATATAAAAGCTGACTACGGTGGCCGTGGATGAACTCAAGGTAAGAAGGCTATTTGACATGTTTTTAAAACTATTTAACATTATTTAGTAGAAGCCGAAGAACCTACAACGTTTTTAATTCTGATATGTACATATTTGCCTTAAAATTCAAATTACAAGTTCGTCATTTCAATAACAGCAAAACGTTACTATGAGCAATATGTTGTCCTAATGCTTTCGGTGACGTCATTTAATTGTGAAATAGGAAATATAATAGTGTCGGCGAACTGATGTTTACCACCAAATGACGTCACCGTAGACCCGACGAAATGAAGTAGAACGATGAAGAACTACGTGTAAGAAAGTATATTTCAATTTAGGGGTTTTGGATAAACTAACAGTTATTTTAAAGTGGTTCAACTGAAGAACGCATTTATAATTCGTAGTGTGTAGAGGTGTCTATAACAAATTTATTTTTAATACTGTCAAATACCCAATTGCTGTAAACTATTTAAAATTTCGACATTACTTTATTGATATTATTGTTCTAATGGTTAATAACAAATATCTTATTATATTTACTAATGGATAGTGCAGATGATGTCTGTTTTTATATAACAACAAACATATTTCTGATGATCACAATGATATTAAATGGTTATAAAACCATGGTTCCTATTGCTCCTTCAAACAACCTCAAGTTATTTTCAGTCTATCATTTATGGGCATAAAGTGTCGAGTTACGAGCGCTTGTCATAAGCTAGGAACATCTTAATGAAGAATATTGACGCGAACAATGAAGATAATATGAAAAATCCCAGGCTACCATAAAATTCGTCAAAGTTTTTGAGCAAGAATAATAATATGGGAAGATCTAATGCCATGGGACGCCCGCATATCAGAGGCAGTAAATAAAAGCTATTCCTAAGGGTGAGATGATCTTTTTGTAGAAAACTTTGTGTGGGAAGGAAGTGTAAAAACTTGGATTGCTCGAAAGCAACTTGTTTCTTTGGTTGTGAAGTTTCTTGCAAGCATTTATTATCTGTTGGCCGACGCCAAATGTTATACGGAGATTTGTTGTAAGTGAAATCTTGTAGCGATTTGTTTAGTTCTGGTCGTCTGTTGGAATGTTTTTTATGTAACAAAAAAATGTGCTATATGCGTTAAAAGCTATCGTGAGACAAATGGGTAGGTGAGCCATGTGATACTAAATGGTCATCGTCGCTGGACATCAGCAACAGCAAAGACATCGTTGTCTTTTAAGGAAGAAACAGAAAGAAAGTACTTATTCTCAAGTCGAGTATTAAGAGGTGGAAAAGGATTTTGATAATGCAAAAGAAGTTGGAGCCTGGGTTAGCTATTCTTCTTATTTGATTCAGTCTCCAAAGGACTTTCGTCTGAGAGGTTCAGAGTCCATATTAACTTTGGTTTTTGTCCGGTTTTTGTTAATTATAAGTTAATGCTTGACAGTCCTAATGGTAAGCGATGATATCTTGAGTGGTAAAGAATAATTATTTTAGCTTAATAGTAGCCTATTCACTCTTGACTTGAAGACATCAACATTATAATCTCTTTATATATTGGCTAATTGGCTATATTGGCTAAATAAAATACACTTCTAAAATTTTGATGATTATTCAATCGCTGGATTTTAGATACGCGAAGAGCCACTTTAATTAATTAGTTGATATAAACACAATATCCCAGGGTACGACGGAGCAAAGTCGGGAAACGACTATTTAATCCCGGCGATCCCGCAAACTGTCATTGCAACCCAGCTTTAATTATACGGGCGCGGCGATCCCGGAAGGACCCGGGATTTAGGCAGATTGTTTAGTAAACGAATTCTTTAATAACATTCTTATTTACTTTTTGATTGTATTACCTACTTCATAGGTAATTTATTCCGAGCTATCACCGAATACACGTGGACTTAATGAAGCTTTAAGCAATCTTGTCCAATGTTTACATAGAGGGCGCCACTGTCCGCTGTATTCTTATTACCAAAAATACGAGCAAATGAGGCACGTGATGGTATGTGGTGGTAGTTACCACATGACGTCAGCAACACAAAAGTCATCACCAATATGTTTTCGGCCAAGAAAATAGAGAAGGTTAAACACTGACTCTCAAGCTCCTAACCAGGACAGATACTTTGGCGGCTTCAAGCAAGAGGTTGCTAACCAGGCTTCATAGAAAGATAATAATGTCAATAATAATAATAATAACATGACTTGAAGCGCTCATAGTCCGGCGGCTCGCGTCGATCATATACGATCGACGGAGTTAAGCAACTGCGGGCGGTCGGTACCTATATGAGAGCTAGTGGCAAAATATTCTTAAGGTTTCCGTGCTTCGGAGGGCACGTTACACCGTCGGTCGCAATTGTTGTCGTAGATAGATGTCGTTATGCCACGTCGAAAACCTTCGGGCGGTTTAAAAACTTCCGACTGTTAGGATGGTCACTAAAACCAATTCGCAATGGAGCAGCGTGGTGGAATATGCTCTAGACCT
Source organism: Carystus phorcus (assembly GCA_018248895.1). Taxonomy (NCBI): domain Eukaryota; kingdom Metazoa; phylum Arthropoda; class Insecta; order Lepidoptera; family Hesperiidae; genus Carystus; species Carystus phorcus. The sequence continues at coordinate 803 of DWJN01007152.1, read as the reverse complement.
CCTCAGTGGTGATGAGAGACCCGTGCTTAGTAGTGGGCCATTAATAGGTTGAAGGCATTAATAACATAACGACAACATATATTCATTGGACAAAATAAATCATGGCAGTCTAATTACAAAGAAACACTATATTTAACAACAAAAACATTTTTTATTGACGTAAATTGCCTTATTATTATTCTAATACATTCAACTATATACACGTTACAGCAAATTATATAACAACGCTATCACATAATTTTCAATTATTTTGTTACATTTTGTTGAAAATCAAATTAAGAAAAGTGTAATTAGTTAATTACTTAAGAAAACTGTTAATTTCAACGAAAATACTTGCTTTCATCTAGTTGGCAATGATTACATGTTATCGCTATAGTTTGAAGTTCGGTGACACTCGAGAAAGATCCTTATTTCCTCGGTCGTTGGTCGATAATCGAGTGCAGAGGAATTTAATCAGCTGATTGCAAGAACTTTTATAGCCTTGTAAAGAACAGTTTGTGTAATTCCATATTTTAGTGCGAAACTATTGTTGTTTAAAGATAAGGAGTTACACACGATATAGGTTAGTGATTTGCGAACGTGTTGGGTTCGATGCCCAGTCGAGTCATATGACTGTTTTCATAGATGAAAGCTTTGACACTGACATTATATAACATTTTACATTGATATTTTGTATGACTGTAGACGGAGAATGAAAAAACTATAAAAGTATCCAATTTTGTTTAATTCAATTTATAGTCGCAATATTATTTTATTGCAAATTATTTGTTTAATATCTTACAAAGGATTAGTTCCATAAGATT
>DWJN01007151.1:0-10178 GCA_018248895.1 Carystus phorcus | reverse complement strand
GTGGGATGAAGCAGTAACTCCATCTCATTCCTACTAATTCAGCGCGAGGTCTACCAAGCGCCTCGAGGCCTCGTATTACCAAAGTGTATAACATGCCTCCCTTATCAGTTTCACAAACTGTTTCCAATTTCAATAATATACCTATTTCACTACTATCAAAATAATGTTTCTGAACATTGCAGTATTTAACGTGATAAAACCAAGCGAAGCGGATTAAATTCTCGGCCGAAACAGACATTTATGTGACAGTTTTAATTATGTAGACCCATTCCGATCGCGACGTAGCAAATCTCTAGGAGTCTGCATTGCATTTTCGATTCGTACGCTCTTAATTGAATTCGATGAAACGTATATACATATATTTACGGGTGTCTAAGAAAACATGCTTTTCATGGGGTTTTATCTATTTTTGGGCCAATCTTACTTACGTCCCTTTGCGAGCTCTTAATATCAGGTGAATTCTACTTAGTTAGTCGGTTTACGTAAAAAACTAAACCGGTTTACACCAGAAACAGAGATTCCATACCACTCTAGTCCGGATCTAACCGATTTTAACTGGTTTTTTGCCGTAGCTGACTACGACATAAACGTATATGGATCAGCCAGTGCCGTCCCGTCCCGTCCCGTTGCCGTAACTATTGTTTTCCACGTTTTTCTGCCTTTTTCGCTGCCGGCCGGCAGGATCGTTTAATTGGCAAACAGTGCCTTTGTGACGCGCCATGTTTGCGTCGCGTTCGTTTACAATGACAATGGCATTAGTTTAGGAGCTTTTGACTTTCAGTTAAAAAAAATAGACTAACTATCCTACTCTGAGATTTTTTTGTTTTGACAGATTTACTCAAAGTAATGTACCTACATGAGCATGGCAGATAAAAGCTATTTGTTGGTAAGCAGTCTTCGTTGTTTCCGGATATGGACGATGCACGAACAGTCTAAAGTAAAACCTTTATCACGCGAATATATAAATAAACATGACGGCGATTCATCAGAATACAATAAGTAGTAATTAAAAAGACACTGAGAAGGTTTTATTGTATAATATAAATGTAGTTAATGCCTGGCGAAAGTTAACAGCAATTCTTTCAAGTGGGGGTACTAAGATAAGAGATTTTATGAAACGAAACGAGACTAGATTTCTTGTATAATATAAGTGTAAAACAGTTGGAAGAATTTTTCTACATTATATCTGTTGTGCGTTATCATTTATGGAGCAGCATGGAGTATACCCTAGTCTTCCTAAGTGATGAGGAGAATTTGATTGATTAAGATATGTTATTCAACCTCGAATAGAAATATATTATGGCCATTTTAAGTTTTCTACACATTATCATCAAGCTTCCCTATCAACTGTTTCAAAGCGATTATTCTAACTTGTGTAGACCATTGATAGAATATTGTAAACGGCCGATTAATAAAACATTAACATTGGTTTCAGTAGCAACTAAACATCTAATAAAACCTAATATGCCCTCTTATGAACAAATACGTAAATCATGGAAGAGAATTTAAAAAAGCGCATCAAAAATTTGATTCCGATAACGTAGAATATAGGGAGTTTATACTATACAATACAGCGAGTAAAATACGGTCCGAATCGTACGAGACTTTGCCAATACGAATCAAAGCTCAAACTCGAATAAAGCTACAGAAAACGGAGGCATCCTTACGCTTATCGAACTCGTTTTGTGAATTTAGACTTTGCGACGACACTGCACGGTTTACTTTTGAACAAGGATTGTAAACAGTTGGCCCAGATAAGACGATGCACACAACATGCACATAGTACCCACTGCTAAGTCTGGCGAGTTTTAGTGATGTAACTAAATGTGAGGTTCCTCGGATTTGAATAAAGCTTGCGAAGATTTCACAAGCGAAGAATAGTGTTTTCTTTTGGCTGAAGTTTAATCCGAGCATACGTATGAACTCAATATACAATCTGGAATTAAGACTATATAAACGAAAATTTATACAATGATTACATGAAAATTTATTACCTTTGAATATTTTACGAAATAACCTTCAGGAACATGTAGTATTCTATTATTACACTTTATCTCCTTTATGTTATTTAATTAAAAATGCTACAGTTCGACGTAATATAAAGAAAGGAACTGTCAATAAGAAATAGAACATAATCATTTTGTCAGTTAATTTTGATATATTACGATTAAATAAAAACATTACGACTGTGTCATTCGAAAAATTAAAGTTGGTCGGACAATTATAATATACAGCCTGGGTCTCAAAAAACTAACCACAAAATTGCCTTTTGTTTTAATTTACGCTGAATATTAAAATTGACCACATGAATCGGAAAAAATCTTTCCTACTGTAGAATTGTACATCACATTTAAAAAATAACTACAAATATAAACAACTTGCAATACATGAAATGTGAAATTAACTCTGCACGATAAAAAATCAGACTTCAGTTTTCAATTAGTTAAAGTACCTAGTAACACTAAAACTGTTCAGAGTATTCCCTTGAAACATAATACGATTGTGAACATATTTATCCCACGTTCCGAAGCACAATTCAAAATAAACTGAATATTCATTACATTATCACAAGAGATAATGCCAACGGTGGCGTGAATGAGCGTCGCATCACTAGTTGATACACATCAGTATTCAGTTTGCGCAAGCGTATATTTTCGCGGTCGCTTGTTTTATGAGTTTATCGTCGCGTCCACGTCAGTGTAGACCCCGCTTACTTATTTATTTTAGCGTTTCCTTGGGAGTACATTCAAATAATAATATACCGTGTTTTCCGCTACATTACCTACTAACGTAGAGAAAAATAATGAGTCAATACAACGAACTAGTAAGAACATTAACTAATACCGTCCGATTGATATCGATAGATGGAATGCGGTCGAAAAGAATAGGCGTGCCTTTACAAAGCGCTCATAGTTTTGAGTGAATCACAGTACTATCAGAGTATTAAGCAATTTTGGGTATGCAGGGGCGGCTCTAGCTCGTGTATCGCCCGTGTGCAATGAAACCCTGGTGCCCCCTAGTCTGAACCCCCCACCCCCCCGCGGCTATAATATCTATGTATATATAACTTATTCATATTCCATACAATACAAGCTATTTTATAAGTAGTTTTTAAATACGCGAAATAAAGTTAAGGCAAGTTAAGGCATCGATTACGACTGTTATCTTTATATAGTCATGTCGTTTTCTTAACCAATCTTTCAGCAATATGAAGGAAACCTTAATAACAATCGCGAGGGATCCTTAGCATTAACGATGTAGGTATACCTACTGCTACATATTTAAAACCACTCAAGAAAATTATTTCTGTAGCTCGTATACCGGAATATTCGCATGGTTTGGATTCTTACGTACATATACAAGGTCAAATCTATTACGAGTACAACTTAGCTATCGTTGTCGTTTCGCTTATTAGATTCAATTGTTTTTTTAATCGAGAGCCTTGTTTTTACCGAACGCCGCTAGATGGCGTGAGCAGTACTGAAGTGAAGTGACCTATAAACTTTGTGAACTGTTATGTTGGAAAAAGTGGTCGGTAATAAAATTGTGAAGCTTTGTTTAGAATTTTATTAAAGTGATTCTAAATCATTTTCGAATCCATTTAAACACAAAAAAAAACACCTCAAAATCTGTCCAACCGTTTATGCGAAATTCACTGACATACACACGAACATAATAACTTTATATAAGTAGGTATAAAAATTATTTGTGCTGTAATTAAAATTATAACATTATTTAACGCATCGTCTAGTCTCAATAAGTCTCGTCAATTTTAATCGTATTGAAATTTAATCTTCAAAGTTTGACTACATTGTGTCACGGTCACAATTATAATCAATCGTATGCCGACTTAATTCTGTTTTTCGCCGTCCACTAGTCGGGAGGGCGACTCGAGTTGATTCCAGTCGGACCAATTAGCGGCATCGTTTGTTTCAACACTGACATTCCTCCGATGGCAGAAATCCGCTGTGAGTTTCGCTACCTTCGTAGAATGCAGTTTATCGCTAACAAACGAACGAAATAATAATAAACATTGTAAAACCAGTTGTTTATTTTTATCGTGGTTTTTAATGTTTACACAAACGATATAGGTACTAAAGTATAAAAACCTAACGCCTAATCGCCTCTGTTCAAATTCAAAATTATGTTCACGTACGTATATTTTTTATTGTACCATCGTTTCAGAAATGTGCCTAAAGATGGTGTTGATAGTAAGTCATAGTGATTGATAAGCAAGGTAGGGTCCAATTGGTGACTGCATCTGTCCCGATTTGCGCGAGACGCCCCGATTTTCGGGGCTCTGTTGAAATGACCCAGATTTACTCCCGATCAGGATGTCTATTGTTCCGATTTTTCACAATGCTCCTCGGTATTTTCAGCGAGAAATTTTGCAGAATAATCCATTATTCATCATTCTGTTGGTGTGTATATCACTAAACGTCTCTTAAACAGTTGGACCGATTTTGATGTTTTTTTTTACCCTGTATTTAAATTACATCATTTGAGAATGGTTTAGATTCACAATTCGATTCGATAGAAATGAAATGTTTTTATATGCTGCAAGATAACATCTGCCGGGATAGTTAGTATATACAAAATTGTATTCGTATGTATATTACTAGACGTCTCTTTAACGGTTGCACCGAATTTGATGACATTTTTGTGTACACAACAAATCAAGTGTTTGTAACGTTTGGAATAACAATTCGATCCGATTTAACGCACCGAGATCACACCTGCCGAATAAGCTATTTGTTATTATATAAATAAACAGTAAACGGACAACAAGTTCAGTATAAACGTGTTATCAACAACCCAGTGCGGCCTTGACGCGGCGCGGCAAGTCGGCCGACAGACCGTCCCGACTGATAACACTTATCACACCCGATTTACACACATCACAACTGTATGTTACAAATCGCAGAGCGTCATAAAACTTGTGACAAGTCAGACGATATTAATAACAACATTACAATAACAGTTACATATATTTCAAGTTTTTTTTTTGATTTTAGTAACTTATTTTTATGGGTATTTGATTTTACTTAAATTTGATAACTATAACAATTGTGGAATCTTCAAAACTTTATTACCAGATACCTAAAAGATTTAAATTTAAAGTCAATAAAAAAAATGTAACACTTTATTAATTTATGGTGACTAGTATATACAAGTGGATTACGAGTCCCACGACAGATGTAGTTGGGAGTATTTTATTCATATTTAAATTCTTAAATATATTTAAATTCTCGTGGTTTTTACCGATAAAAATATAATGAAATAACTGGACTCACCGGGTTTTGTGATGGGTGCTTTGAGATCCTTGTTGACCAGTTGGGGGTTTTCTTGTACCTATAAACACATTAATTAATAATTTAAATTACAACAGACTCTACAGACCTCAGCAATACCAAAGGCATCACTGAAGCCTTGTAGGAAAAAAAAGAACTAAAGTAAGAAACCTACCTTGTTGGTATAGGGGTTGAAGATGAACTTATTGTCAAGTTCCTTGCGAGGTGTTGCCGCTATCACCGACAGCGGAGTGGGCAGCTCTTTCATTTCCTGACAAACAATAATATAATTCAACTTCAAAAAACAACTACAAACCATCGGTCATAATGTTAATGACCAGGTCAAGAGCGAATAGACTTCTATTAACTTGAGCGCTTTACCACCTAAAACTACAACCCCGCTTATCATCAGTTGGGAATATAGTAAAGTATACTTATCTATCTATATTAAATATATTATGTATATATATTTTTTTTCTATTAATTATGTGTAGTAGCTTATGTTTCATAAACAAAGAATATAATGTATAACCTAGGCGACTGTTCCTTCGCAGTTCAAATGTAAAATGTATTTAAATTCCCAAAGGTGACATAGAATTGTACAAGTATAATAATAATTTATTGTCGTATGTGTATTTGTGTGTACATACGCCCGTAACATCGTACTTTTGATGTAACTACACGGTTCACGTAATTGGTTAAATTTTGCCGTGACCAAGTTATTTTTTGGTCGAAACATAAAAACTAAAGTTGTATACAACGGATATAATTAAAGATTTTTGGATATTTTTTTTAATATTACTCAATATAGTGCTTTCATTCCATCTCCTTATCTTATCTATACTTATGTTATTATTATACATTAAGTTTCTTATATACAACCTCATTCGCTTCCATATCTGACTATATATGTAGTTTAATCTAACAATTGTCTTCTACCAAAAGCTTTTCTATAAGAGACCCTCACTACCCCCGTGATAGCACTGCCATTTGATATCATTTTGTATAAATTCATTATTTAATTGTCTACTCCTTCATGTAGCATATTATATACAACAGTATTTGTATTGCTCCGTACTGTCTTACAAAGCACAACATTTCCCCTATAATCGAAATCATTAGTCGAGGTGAAACTAGTATCACATGTCGAATTTTTGGAAGTAACAAATAAACGCGTACGTGTATGTTACTACAAAATATATAGTAAAAAACGAACAACTACAAGTTAAACCTCCTTCACACAAAGTTCAATAGGCATTTTCTGTGCAAACGTACGTGCCTCCTAGTAGGCCGCGTCCGGTGTCATCAATTTCCGTCAGACGCAACGTTTTCCTATGAAAATAAGTAGTTCTATGCTTCTACGAAAAATAAAAAATTGCTTTTGTTAACGATAACAAATATCGATACTTGGAAACGGTCGTAGAACAACGACTCGCGTCGAACCTAAGTGATCAGAGTTAAGCAACTGCGGGTTATGTCGGTACGTGGATGTCCGACCGCTGGTGGCTAACATTTCTTGAAGGTTTCCGTACTTCGGAAGGCACGTTAAAACGTCATTTCCGGTTGTTATTGTAGATAGCAGTTGTCAAGCCGTTTCAGAAGGTTTCGGGCAGCATAAAAATCCATTTGGGTTAGCCATGAACTTTTCCACCGAGCCGAACTAGAACAGCGTGGTAAAGTGAGAGTGACTGGATGGAGCATACTTAGAAGATATTTCATGCTGGTCAATATTGAATCGAATAGATAAAACATAGAAAACTGGCACAGCTTACATACCTTAAGGATACTTTCAATAGGCGGTTGACTGCTGTCAATGGTGTGCTGTGAACAAAAAATTCAAATATAATAATTGAAAAAAAAAAAAAAAACGCTACACACTTATAGCCTCACACCAAGATTCTCTGAATAACGAGTAGCATGGACAACACAAAAAGTTATATACACCCAGACCGAGAACAGAAATTTGAAATCATCATTCAAATTTCCGCCTCGCTGGGAATCAAACCCAGGATCTTTCGAACAGTGGTCTGGCGTGGTGACCATTATGCCATGCCGATGATTACAAAAAAGAAAAAAGAAAACGTTTGTTTTGCCAGTCGTAATTCCGAACTTAAGAGAGAATGAAAAAAGTTAAATGGAAGTTTAATGTACAGAGTCTAGTGTGTTGTAACATTATGACGGTAGAACAGGTAATGGTACCATGTGACAACAAAACGAAAACGTATTAATAACCTACTTATAGAAATTCAATGTCATGATAACGTCAAAAGTTTCCCGGAAAACTATTCAAATTAAAGGCACTACAGACATTAAGCAACACAAAATATGGACGTACAATACAACCGCCCACCTAACGTAATTAGTGATACTTTATAACACAATTTGTTTGTCGATGGCAAATATATTCCTGGCGTCGAGCCCAAATATTGGCCAATAGTTTTATATTAACCACCCACCTTTATCAACGACATCACTAATTGATAGTGGTGTAGATAGTGAAATAATTTCGGAGACATTTTAACAAATTCCATCGAAAATACAACGACATAAAACACTATTTTTACTTGCAATACCTTACAGTACCATAACAGGATATATTGAATTCAAGATAGATTCCGCCCACTCGTGTTACGAGGTTTATGTTCTGTGGCAGTAAAATTTGTTATAGTTGACGTGAATTATCATAAAGCGATAAGGAAAATACGGAAAAATACATGACATAAAGAAAAAGTAGGCTAGTTGAAAACTGTAACAGATAATTCAAAACTTAATTTACAAAGAAGTGTTTTTAAGTAGATGCGGAATTATTGTCTTCATTTAGTTATAAACATCGCGTCGGAAATTGTTTTTGCTATAGAGAAATAACGGTATATTTCTACATAATATAGGTGACTTTATAACAATAATAAAAAAATATAGAAATTAACGTTAAAATATTATCTACCTATACACTAAAGGCATGGACGCGTTGCTACCAAGAAAAGGATGAGAATACAGAACTTTACAATAAAAAAGACAGTATTCCCTTAAGCAATTTTGTGGTTCTTAAAAATGATAATCAGGTAAAAGTGTTTAATAACAAACCTGTCCTTGAAAACCGTTGGGTATCCTCAAGGGGGGCGGTCGGTGAGCGGCCGCGCCGGTGGAACTGAGGCCCTCGCTCTGTCAACAAAACAACACGTATGACATATAATTAAAACAATATAAATTAACAAGCAGCAAACTTTAGTTTTCCACATAAATTATTTCTAGAAAATTTCTAGGGTAGAAAAAATTTGATACTATTAAAAAATAGAGGTGAAAGAAGGTTGAAAATTTATGGTTTTATGTATTTTTAAAGTCATAATATAAAAAATGGTCCAAAAAATAAAAGATAAATGTTAGCGGTGGACTACCCTTTAGCTTAGGGGTATGAAAAATAGATAATAGCCGATTCTCAGACCTACTGAATATCCATATAAAATTTAATAAAAAATTGGTCAAGCCCTTTTGGAGGTGTATTTTAACCAACACGAGAATTTTATATACATACATAATAAGACTAAAGGTTGATGATAACCTACAAAATAAAAAAACATTTTCTATCAGATCCTATAGTGAATTTAAACTCACACTACTGTAAAACTCACACAAAAAAATCATCAAAACTGTCCAGTCGTTTAGGAGTTCAGTGACATTCGCACGAACAGCAAATAGATATACGATTACACACTAATACCCACACACATGACTCCTCATGCCGTGGACTGTATGGTCAAAACAAATAACACATAACTGATATCCCCTGCCCGAGAACAAAAAAATATCTCTTACATAAATGTCGAACCCGTAGATAGAAAAGCGTCTAGTTTCCGACATACAATTAAATACTGTATAAGATTAGAAAAAGGGTTCAAAATTGCAATTTCACATCTTCAAAGTTGCAACGATGATTATTATTAATATGAAATTCGACCGCTGCGAAAACACGCATATAAAGTAATCTTCGTCTCTTGTTATTGTCCACACAAACAAAACACGCACACACGTAATAACAGTATCGCAGCAAAACAAACGGCTGCAGGGAAGAGTTTCAAATTACTCTTCACTGCGACGTTCGCGAAATGCTCTTCAAAAGAAACTAGGGAAAACATACGGTTGAAATAAGTTCTTTTTCACTACGAACGGGAAAATTACAGCATCCTCTTTTAAGGTAACTGATGAGCGTTATGAAATAAAAACTTCATCACATTATACATGTATGTTTCTAAGTAATAAATAGTACAATGTTCGGGGATAAAATTACTTTAAATTAATTGAAATGAAACCGCATAATTATTAAATCCAACTTATTCATCGGTTAAAAAGCGATACTGAACGTGTGTGAATTATTTTAATACAATTGTTGACTGTTAGGATATGCCAAGAACATTTTACACGTCGTAATTTCGTAAACCAATCGTAATTATTGTTTTTGGCTAAAGATCTTGGGCTAAAGAAGGAATTTTGCCATTTTTATTATCTCCGTTTTTATGCTCTCGTTGGTCGAGTTTCTAGTCATTGATATTACCTTATTGTACATATAAGGGCGGTGGTGCACTCGTCCATTGGTGCCGTGCGGCGCGTGCGCAGGTTTCTTGAATTCGCCCTCTCGACGGGAAGGGTGGCCTGTCGACAAACAAGAAAAAAATATTCATCTCTGTCCTATAAATTTCCAAAAAATATCTCATGTGTATTCCCAAGACATTATTAATGTACTTAGTAAGCCCGTAAATACATCGCGGCGTTCTTTATTGTATTTATCACTCATATGATAATCCTAGTGTGGAACTTGCCTTCAACCCATTAATGGCCCACTATTGAGCACGGGTCTCTCCTCAACACTGAGGAGGTCTAGAGCATACTCCA
>DWJN01007150.1:0-10178 GCA_018248895.1 Carystus phorcus | reverse complement strand
GACTATCTTACAATAAAAGAATTTTTCAAATCGGTCCAGTAGTTCCTGAGATTAGCCCGTTCAAACAATCAAACAAAACAAAAAAACAAACTCTTCAGCTTTGTATATTAGTATAGATGAACGGCGGATATAACTTTATTTTGCCACTTTATAGCTCTAGCCTGCCAAAAGGGCGCCGAGCACTACTTTGAAGTTAGGGCTACTGATTGCTGTACTTTATATGGGCATTGATGCTAATCAATGGACGAAGTAAGAGAGCCAGATTATTTTTATTTGTCAACTTTAAATCATTTAATCACAACAGTATCCTAGCATGGCCTGAGCTTGATCTAAACTAAAGTCTTAATATTTCAACGTAAACCAATTTGAAATGTGTAAAGCCAATTTACTTGCATACATGCTTCGATATTAGTCAATAGCTTTTGGTCGCGGTATTGCACGCGCAAAGTGGCTTCAAAATTTTTTTATGCTACTTTTTTACTACCTATCCGTCCGAAACTATCCCACAAAACCTATAGATTCTTTTAATATTGTTAAGATCAAGATTACGACACTTCTCTTTAAGTGTAAAAGTTAAATAATATTATTTTTGACAATTTAAAAGCTTAGAATGTTCGTGTTTAAAATCTTCGATTATATTATCTATAGGTATACTAGTTGACCCAGCACACGTTGGTCTGCAACAATATAACCTAACAGACCCGGCCACGCGTTGCTGTGACACTCATTTTAGCAGACATACTCCGCCATCGGTTAAAATCTTATGGAACTAATTCTTTGTAAGATATTAAACAAATAATTTGTAATAAAATAATATTGCGACTTTAAATTGAGATGTAACCTATCCTATCTTTTAAGTTGGATCAAACTGGATACGGTGTACTAATTTGGATTAAAATCAGTTAAGTAGTTTAGGAGTCCATAGCGGACAAACACCGTGACACGTACTTTATATATATTAAGATATATCTATCTATATTTATATGTAGCTTTCTATTAGGCTTATTTTACACTTTGCGTTACGTATGTTAATGCTATATCTTGTTTAATACAACGTCATCTGCCCTCACATCTATACTAGTGTTTTTGTACACTTAGCTCTCGGCCTGTCTAAAGAAACACTATTCACGTTTATTGTGGTGGAATGACGTCATAGAGGCCCATGGCGGTGAATTGTTTCGTTTTACAATGATTGCAGTAGTTTACAATGCTATAAAATAGTACGACCGCAAACTACAGCGCCGGCGAGATTTGCCTTTTTGGTTTCGTTCAATTTGTTTTAGAAACCCACCCACGCTTTAGTTTTAAGATGATACGTTAAAAATAGTAACTGTATACGATTTTATATGTTTATCATACACCTGAATGTATCTCTTTGATTTCTATCGCCGTAGAACAGATAAATCCGTGAAGGTAGTTTTTAACATTACGACGTTTGCACAGACAAGCTCGTGTATGTATATCGTAAGACCTTCACTCTTTTCAAACTATAATAAATCAGTCAAATAACTTGTCACTAACCACGGACATTTGCATCTGAGACATCACCGGCAATCCACAGCTGCTTTGCCGGTGATGAAAAATGAATAATGATGAATTAATACTGCTTTTTTAATAGGTACAATGAATCGTAATTAACAGCGATGCATCCTGATGCAAAATTTGCATTTGCAAAACATTGTTTAATGATAGATTCAGCAGAACTTAGGAAAGCTTATAGAATCTTAAGGACGACATTAATAGGGTTTCCATTATCATCATAACCTTAAAACAAGTGTAGAACTAAATATTATTTGCTGACGTAATAATTACCAAATGAAAACTTCATGGTTTGTAGGCAACGCTTATCTTTATATATATAACTAGATGATCCAGCAAACTTTGTTTTGCCATATAAATTATTACCTATATTAGAACTATTTTGATAACCATAAAAATGCTTATTGTGGGTTAACCTTAGGAGAGACATAATATGCTTTATATAATATGCTTTCGCGGACTTTTATTTAGAATTTTTAGAGGGAAACAATATTGTAGTAGGTACATGATTTTTTAGTAACTTTCACCGTTTACTCAGCGCACGCAAGGAAAGCTCAAAACTTTGCCTATTTCGCAATATTTTTTAATGCTGCTCCTCTCCTATTCATCTTAGCGTGATGTTCCATAGCCTTCCTCCACAAATAGACATAGTCTATTATAACACTAAAAGAATTTTTCAAATCGGTCCAGTAGTTCCTTAGATTAGCCCGTTCAAACAATCAAACAAACAAACTCTTTAGCTTTATATATTAGTATAAGATTAAGTAAATATAGATATATCTAAGTATAGAAGTAAAAAATAGAAGGACTTTTAAAAAATACATTCGTATGATAACCATATAAAATGTTACAAGTAAAAGTTCTAGGTAAAAAACTCTAATACGACTGATAAATTACATAAGTAACCTAAAAATGTTAGTAAATAATCGTAAAATAGTTCTAATAACAATTAATTCTAATAAGTATTTAAGGTATTCATTATATTTCTTAATTTTTTTTTCAAGTATTGCCTACTTAATCTTAATAGTAATAACAATAATGCTTCTATTAAAAAAAACGTGTTAAAACACGTCTACTTTACAAACATTGTTTCATATTTGGAACTGATGATAAAAAATGGCGTCGCGCGCCTAATCCCCATGTAGTAATTATGTCAAACACCTTATAATTAGACAAAATGTACGTTCACTCATGTTTTATCTCATGAGTAAAATAGACCTTAACTTAACAGTAATAGAATAAAAAATTGTACAAGTACAGTAGTAGGTACACAGAGCTATAATTAGAGGTTTTTTTATGTCACAGATAGTGCCGTTCCGACCATAGACAGTAATTTTGTCTGTGGTTTTTCTTATCGTTTAAATATTAAAAAAATACTGCATACCAAAACTGTCCGACAAAAATCTCTTACTGAATAATTATACCATAATAGTTAGGAATTGAGGTATAAATGTTACTATTATAACAGTTAAGTAGGATGTTCAATAATTAAATGTTTTTTGAATACAAAAACATAAATAACAACTTTATGAAAAATATTTAAATTGAATTTTATTTGAATTTGTTATATGTTTTTTATTATGTTCAGTAAGCAAACTAATTTCTTTCTCTTTTTTCTTGGCTGCAAACGCGTCAAAGTTGCTTTAGTGTTATTATCTAATAGCGATGGGCAACGGTGCCCACTTAGCATGAATTGTCTTATGTTCATTTGTCGGCTAGTTACAATTAAAAAAGTATAAATGTTTGAAAGGATTGCCGCATAACTTTATCGCAGCTAGATGAGTAGAAAAATAGAGACACCTATTTCTTTTTATGAAGTGTACGTTGCATACATTTCAACTGACAAAGAAAATAGATAAAAAATAAATATAATTACAGGAAACACACTAATTGATAATATATGTCTGTTCTTAATTAATTCTTTACCTAACACTCTGGGCGCGAAAATTATGATAGTATCTTGTACTATTCATAAAGCGTAATAAATGTTTCGCGTTATACTGATTCTATTTTTTAATTTGACACCGCTCTTTTCGCCTTAAACAAACCACAGACAATATATATATTTTTAGATCGTCTGTTTCCAACTACTATCCATCAATTTAAAATATCGCGCCGAAGAGAAAATGTTTATAATTGTGTTTTAATTTTCCAATTTTCTATTCTCTATCTGCCATTTTAACACTTGGCGCCTAAAGAAAACATAGACAATATTTTTTTTTTATTCTCCGGTTTTCAACTCAGTATTGAAGATTTTTACTTTTCGCGCCACAAGCAAGCACAGATAACGCAACAGAGTGAGTCGTGACAGATTGATTCGTCATATTGTGTCACCGTGCAGAATGAATAATCGTTATCTTGTAGCTCTCCTGGCCGTATGGTAGTAAGCTTCACAACGAATAGAGCAGACATGTTAGGAAATAGTTATTTTATTTGCCGCTGTAAAATACAACATGGCGGACAAACTCGCGCGTCTCGAAACTCATAAAAACAATTCAAACAACTAGATTTTTTTTTTTTAAATATTGTATTTGCGTTCTTTTTAAATAAAGACATGAATATGTTTTCCTTCGAGTAACTATAGTTTATTCTCTTTTTAAACAGAGGTCTGTTTTAAAGTTATTTCTTAATAATTACGTTTTCAAACCACGCACTTGGCTAGCGTAGTAAACTATAATTCCTGTTATTCCGAGAACTGGCTAACGTAACGTGGGACAGTAATAAATTGTAAACGTACAAAGTAATGGCTTTCTTTAATGTCTTGTGTCAACGATTTAAGTGACATTGACAGATTAAAAAAATGTTGCTTGATTTTAACAATTTTTAATATTAGTTCAATATAGTATGTTAGTGTTTTTTATTGAGTAACTTACCGCTTAGTAACAAAATAATAGTGATGTCTGTCATACATTAATATCTAAAAAGAAAATACTTTATTAATATAACCAAACGAATAAAGTGTGTTTAGAATAAATAATAATAAATAACACCACACACTCAAACACACTAGGATACCCCGTGTGGGTGCCATGGACAACACAGAAAGACATACACACCCAACCGAGAACAGAAATTTAAATTCATCACTCAAATATCTATTACTGGGAATCGAACCCAGAACCGTTCGAACGGCAGTCCGGCGTTACCATTACCATAAGAAAAAAAATGTTTTGTTAACAAGTTATCTTCGCTCTGTCTATCTGATTATATCTCTGCAAGTAACGGGATAAAAAGTAATATAGAGTTAATTTTATTATAATTTAATATTTCTCAGTTATTGTCTGAATGGTGCGCTTTGATGAGCCCGCGTAGTAATGGCCAGTTGTCGATAGATCGTATTATCGAATACGATAATTTTATTTTAAATATATAAGTTAATGCTTCACTGTAATCTAATCTGATTTTTGTACTCGACCAAATGTAATCTATTGACTTACAAATCAGCGTTAAATATTAATAATAAATTATACGAAATAGTTAAGAGGATTCTAATTGTTTTTACTTATATTTGTTTATTGTGACCAACATAAAGGAAAAAAACCTACTTCAATTAAGTATATTACTTATGCCAATTCCGAAGTAATACTCATCAAGTAAATGCGCATTAATATGGATAACTCAAAAACCACTCGTCAAATGTCGCAGAAAATTAATGGAACTATAAGACAATCATCAGATTTCGAATAGAAAAAAAATCATTCAAATCGGTATACACAGTAAAATGTTATGAAGAAAGATTCTTTATGTTTTTTACCTTTTCTTTCGCGATATGTAAGCAAATAGATTCAAATCTACCCGCGTAAAACTTGTCATTTTATTTGCGTACTTTTGCTGTACTTAATATTGTATTTGATTTCTTAGTTACGAGTTTATGTATCTTACGGAAAAATTGTTTAATAAGGTTTAAACTAATACAAACAATAACACACACACGTTTCCTCATAAACTAATTTACAATTAATAAATATCAAATGTTATTGAAAATCGACAACTACATATTTCAAGGTACATCACTATCTTTTCTCTATTTCCTATCACTCGATTCGATTCCACATTAAAAAGCGGAATAGAACATGTGGGAGAACTATCTATCTGTCTCGCTTTCATAAAAACAAACCTAATCAACGGTTGTTACATTAAAAAGGTCTTAAGAGTCGTAATTTAAAGAAAACTAATCATTATTGCCATAAAATTAAAGTTCTCTATGCTCGTAAAACACTTCACTAAGGTTATAAGGCAAAGAGCAAAGTGTAATTGAACCTAATACTTACAGCTATAGTAATAAGATTCATTTAATAAGATGACGTTCTGTAATTTTTTTGTCATAGATAATAAATCTTGGCATTTGTCTCTAGGTGCTGTTTACGATCTATTGTCTCTAAGTCCATTCTAATTTTAAAATTGCGTTTATTCTTCTTTGTTTACCTTTTTATTATTTTTTCTCGGATGCGGCATTAAAATGATAAGCTCGTTTCGATTTTTTATCTGTGGCGGCTTTTAAAAAGAATCGCATGATTGATTGGGCTCGTTTATCTATGGTTATGTGGAATTGTGGCGGGAATAATGAGTTTTGAGTAATTAAACATTGAATTTTAATTTAAAAGAATACGTGATAATTTTAATACGAAAGCACCTGTGATTTATAGATAATATATTAACATACTTAATAAAAAATATTTAGTGCAAAATGGGGTACGTTTCAGACTGATAATAGGTAGATCGTACCTAGTATTTTTTTATTAAACTTTAACTAAGTGTCAAACTTGACTTTATATTATTAATATATAACTAGTTAATTTTTGTCTATTAAATACCATTGGCGCTAAATGTACCGAATGAGTTGTATCACTTATTTATGTAATTAAAATAAAATATGTTGACGTCTGTAGCTATAAATAAATAATATTTAATAATACGGTTAAGGATACGGACTTTATTTCGTAATCGTTATTTTAAACACGAATGTACCGAATTACCAAAAATGTCACATGTGAAAGTGTGATCGGATAATACAAGTATTTTAACTTTAATATTAAATAAACTCTCTGTCACCTGGACCTTTTCACTTTATGACACTTAGGTAGAAATTAATTAATATTGTGACTGTTGGTTTATTAAAAAATAAACTTTGCACTGACATATTTCAATATTATTAATTGTTTAATGCAATTGGGTTTGCTAAAATAAATAATAACGCTACACACATTCAGACCGACAACAGTAATATAAATCATCATTTAAATTTTTACCTCGCTGGGAAACGAATCCAGAACCTGCTTCCAAGCGTCAGTAGAACTGTACAATAAAAATAATATTAAAATATACGTATAAGTCACTTAAAAACTTAAAAAAATAGTTTTGAAACGTAATCCTGTTTTAGGTTATAATAGCCTAGTCCTATTCTTACTACGATTCCGTAATAGGTAACAATACTGCGTACAACAAAAACAAGCTATGCGTACACGTTGACAGAAAACTCATATTTTACAAGTAAGGTGGGCTTCGTGAGTAGAAACTTGCCACTTGGTCATTCGTCATACCCTTATAACACGAATTAAAGCGCGGTAGCCGGCTGTGACGTTCATCCATCATCATTTCACATGACGCGATGATCACAAATGAGTTTTTTCGTCACACTATACTGTGCAGTGTGCGGTCGGCTTTATGGTTTGATTTTTTCTTTTCTATAATTTTTTATCTATGTTCGTTGTGTTGGACTCTCGTGTTTTGGATTGATGGTTAGGAAACTTTCTTCGATTTATTGACTGTTGAAACTAAAATTGTTATATGGCAAATATAATTATACAGTTGAAAATAATATGAGAATGTTATAGTGTAATAATATATTTAGTAACAGATATAAGTTAATATTCCAATATTTTCATATTTTATAATGTATTGTAGATTCATAAGCTCGACTTTTCGTTTCTGTCTTTGTTTAAGACAAAGTTTTTAAATTTCAGATTAAGAATTGTAATTTAGAGGGAAATTTTAAAGCTCGCCTAAGGAAATTGAATCTGAGACTTAGAATTGTAATTTAGTGGGAAATTCTGAAGCTCGTTAAGGAATTTCTAAATAATAAGCCTAGATAATAGCATAGATTAATATAGTATAATGAAGAAAACATAGGTAACCTGCAGTAACGCGAAAGCAGTAACTAATTATAAACAAGTGATAGAAATGTTTATCTGTCCTTTAAAGAATCTGATGGTAGAACATACAGCACTGATATCTTTAGTAACTGTTCAGAATTGTCTGAAAAAGGTTTTGGTACTAAAATTATATCCGATCGATCATCAAAAATGATTTGTTGCTGATAGATCGAACTAGATCTACCGTATATATATATATCCAACAACACTTATTGAAGCATAATGAAGAATAAGTAGAATTAAAACGAATGCGTTTTTATATATTGATGAATTGTTTATATTTATTTGTTAATATGCATAGCAATGCCAAGTACATCTTTTTATTTTATAATTAAAATAATCCAAATATGTCAATATAAAACGTATGCTAATTAAACCAGCATCGACAATATAGATTGGACAATAAATTCTGTTGTTGAAGTAATTAATTGGTACTAAATACGGGGACAACGAAAAGAATTACTGAACTGTAACAACCAATTAGGGTTAATGGTTACCAATTGGTTACAATTTACTAATTTGTTTCCAGTATTGTGGAATTGGAATGGTCTTTGAACGGTTAATGCTTTAGGCTTCAAAGTCTTCAAAAGAGTGAATAGGCTTTTACTAAGTAAATGCGTCTACCATCTTAGACAACTTTACCACTTACCATGGGGTTGACGTTAAGCATTTATTATCTATGGTAAAAAAAGAACTCAATTTTATACGTCGGTTTCTGATTATCAATCATGTTGAACTAACGGGTATGTTAACTTAGACATTGTAAAATTAATTCCGAGCTTTTCATTGATTGGAGAATAAATAAATCGTAAAACAACATTGTTGTGTTTGTATCTATTTAGTAGATACTCAACATTGTCTCACACGGACAGAGGGTAGCTGTCAACCGTCAGTCGAGTAGAGGACTCGGTGCGGGTTAGACGTGTGCCCGCGCTCGTGTTGGTGTAGTGAGCCAGTGTTAAGGATAGTTCGAAGTTCAAATCGCATTTAATTTAGACGCAATAAAAAAGAAGTTAAAAAAGAATAAAAATAAAAACAATTGCGCATCTGCCAGTGAAGCCTTGTAAAATTTAGCTGAAGTTTTATTCTCTACTGCCTGAATTTCACTGCATCCCGCACAGCCAGTGATGGCGAAGTGCAGCCCTAGGTGTCCCTCTGGCGAATACCATTCGACACAGGACACTACAAACATTTTGACATACGATTCAGTCTTCTGTTTAATTAACTTATACTTCAAATCAATATAGAAGGCAGCTGTCTAACTTTGTCACTATATAGTTGCCGCCACGATAGTTTGTGACATATGTTACATGATATTATGATAATTTTCATTAAGACCGCTATTTGATTAATTTGTTTATGACATAATCTATTTAGATTAAATATTATCGAGTACATATTTCACTTGATTGTAACAAAATAGCTTTTTGTAATACGTTTGAATATAAAAATATATAAAGTCAAGTACAGAATAACTTTATAAGGTTATAATAGATTATAATCTATAAACAAATTGAATGTACCAAAACCTTTTCCAGATAATTCTAAACAAATTTGCTAAAGACATCAGTTTATATCCTACCATTTCAGAGTCTGTAAGAACAAATAAACAAACATTTACGTTTACATATACATATATAAAGCTCCCTTAGCAAGTTAGAACCCTATATACAGAACTTTAAAACGTATTTCTACTTATTAAGTCACGTTATGAAGTGACTTAAGATCAGGTGATCGCCATTATTAGGTATTTGTAAGCTATGCTTAGAACTCAAGTATTTATATAAAAATAATTCGAATACCATTATAGTTAGCTGTTTATTAGTCATTAACACGTGTAGCATATTATGTGGAAAGAGATACTATAGATCAAAGAAATAGGTATATTTTATTAGCTGTGCCCACGACTTAGTTCACGTGGAATTTTATAAAAGGTTATAATTCAGTTCGCAGATTTTGCTATAACTTATAATTATAGAATATAAGTAGCCTAAATTACTCTCTATTATATCAGCTATCTGTCAGTGAAAGTCCTATCGAAATCGGTAAGGCCGTTCCAGAGATTAATCGGAACAAACAAACAGATAGACAAACAAAAATTGTAAAAAAATGTTATTTTAGTATATGTACTGTGCATACATAGACATGATTTAGTAGTCATTTTTATATTGCAAACAGACAATCCAATTTTATTAATTTGTATGTACTATCGAACTATTTGATTCGTGACCCACTTTGCTGACAGTTCGTTTGTAATTTTGTCAACGACAAATTCGTTTTCTTGTCGGGCGTGGCGTTGCACTTATGACGTTTTATATATACTTTACCAATATAAGACGATAAAGATATTTATAAAGAAAGCAAGGTCAGTGAAATCAGTAACTGTCAGTGTCATATAAAATAATAACATGTCGGTTTCCAAGACAACAAATGTTTAGGCAAATTTCGACCTAATTGCGTTTGAATGGCTGGAGGAAAATAAGCATA